>PVIU01007604.1:0-90419 GCA_004026605.1 Ondatra zibethicus | reverse complement strand
GAGGGAGGGAGGGAGGGGGAGAGAGAGAAGACTGGCTCAGTGGTTAAGAGAACTGGCTGGCCTGGCTGGCTGCTCTTGCAGAGGATGCAGGGTTGGTTCCCAGCACCCACTTGGCCTGCAGCTCAGAATCATGTATAACTCTAGTCTCAAGGGATCAAGTGCCCTCTTCTGGGGGAACTGCGTGAACGTGGTGCATAGGGAAAACACCCATACATGTTAAATAAAAATAAAAATTGAAAAGAAAGAACACTATTTATTTCAAAATATTTTTAGTAAACTGGGCATGGTGGCATAGAACTGTGGCCTCAGCTCTCGGGCTGCTGGGGATGGAGAACTTGGCCTAAGAATTTGAGACTAGCCTGGACAATGCAGTAAGAACTTGTTTCAAATGATTAGTGATTGATCTTGGTGACACATGTTCATGCCATTCCACCCTTAAGGAAAATTTAGTGATAAGAATGTGATGTGTTTTTTGTTTGTTTGTTTGTTTGTTTTGGTTTTTTGAGACAGGGTTTCTCTGTAGCTTTGGAACCTGTCCTGGAACTAGCTCTTGTAGACCAGGTTGGCCTTGAACTCACAGAGATCCGCCTGCCTCAGCCTCCCGAGTACTGGGATTAAAAGCGTGCGCCACCACTGCCCGGAAAGAATGTGATGTGTTTAAAAAGCTTTTAATTTGCAAGCATACACACACACACAAACAAAAACAAAAACAAAAAAACAAACCAGGACTTTCTTTATATCATGTGGTCAAGACAAAAAACAGAATAGTGCTTTAATTATGTATGTATGTGCGGGTATGTGCAGGTGTATGAAGAGGCTGAAGTCCTTGGGCCCCGTGAAGCCGCAGTTGTGAGCCATGCGACATGGGTGATGGAGCTCAAACTCTGTTGTTTGTGAGAACATTTCATACTCTTAACCAGGGAGCCACCTCTCCAGCCCGACATTGTTAGCTTCAACCCCGAGCCTCAGGAAGGAGGATTGTAAATTTTAGGCCATCCTGGGCTACACATTCAAACTGTTCAAAACAAAACAAAACAACAACAGAATGTTGATGGGATTATAGAAAAACATTTATTCCACATACTGCCTGTGATTTTAATAAGGGATCATAGTGGTTATCAACAATCAGTCAGATAATTTTTTCAGACACTACACACTGGATTCTGGCCTCGTGAACCCTGGGTTCAGTCTTCCTCTCCCATTTCTTTCTTGATCCAGTCAACATAGTTGAGTAACTTGGTGTAGAAGCCATATCCCTCACCACACCCAATACCCCAGGACACAATGCCTGTGGCAACCCAGATATTACGTTTACGGTCCCTGACAGCAAACACACCTCCACTGTCCCCCTGGCAGGCATCTTGCTTTATAGTTGGGTCCCCAGAGCAGAACATATTTTCAGAAAATATGTCATTGCTCTTTTTTGTCTGGAGCCACCTCTGGCATGCCTTACGATCAGCTACGGGAAGACGGACAAACATGAGCTCAGAAGCAATTTTATCTTCTTTTATCCCAAAGCCACTGACATAACCCATGAGGCCTTTGTCATAGAAGGTCTCATTGTCAGGGAGACAGATGGGGAGGAGGTCGGGACCCAGTGTGACCCTGTTTTCCAACTCCATCAGGGCAATGTCTCCTTCAAAATTGTTAGGCTCATCTTGGCGGTAGTCAGGATGGATGATGACCCTACGGATTGGGTGATGTCCCAATTTTTCGATCTCTTCCAGATCTATGTGACCCAGGAAAACATCTTTACTGGCGCTGGCTTGTTTGTTCTGATCCTTGGGGTAGATGGTGTGGGCTGCTGTGAGGATCCAGCGGTCCCCAAGCAGGGCCCCGCCCCCGCGCCCATGGATGTTGGTGAATGCCTGCCAGGGGAAGTTGCCGGGTTCGGCTTTCTGCCCTCCGATGATACGCTGCTTCTGTGTCACAGGATTGACAGGCTTCCCACACACTGCAGAGAGACAGGGGATGAGAACCAGTCAGCCCCAAGCCCCGCCCTTCTCCCTCTTTGGTTCATTTCACCTCCTACTCTCTTTGTTGCTCTTGAGTCTTTTGAGTTTGAGAAGCATTAAGTAAACCTAAAGGCAAAATCCTTGGTCTTCCTGTTCCCATTGTCCATGGTATAGCCCATACTTGACTAACGCCCCTCGTTCACATTTATTCCTTCCCAGAATTTCTCTGACTTTACTTTGACTCCTTGTCTGTGTGCACACTAGACCATCAGGACTAATTTAGATTTTCTGTGCCTCTCTCTTGGGACCCTCCTTCTTGCTCCTTTTCCCCTCCTCCTCACCGGATTTTCACTTTGAGCTAAGGTATTGCCTCACTTGACCTCTGCTGTGGGACAATGATCTTGTACCCTGTAAAGATTTGTCAGTTATATTGTTTTAATAAAATGCTGATTGGCCAGTAGCTAGGCAGGAAGTATAGGCAGGGTGACCAGGCAGGAAGAAGAGGCAGGGCAACGAGAACAGGAGAATTCTGGGAAGAGGAAAGACTCAGCCTGCAGTTGTAATCCAGATGCAGAGGAAGCAAGATGAGAATACCTCACTGATAAAAGGTACCAAGTCACGTGGCTAACACAGACAAGAATTATGGGTTAATGTTGGATGTAAGAGTTAATAAGAAGCCTGAGCTACTAGGCCAACCAGTTTATGATTAATATAGGCCTCTGTGTGTTTCTTTGGGACTGAATGGCTGCGGGACTGGGCAGGACAGAAACTACTGTTAACAGACCTCCTTTCTCTGTACCAGGCTTTTCCTAAGGCCCCACGATACTGCGAACCGCACCTGGGGTGACCCAGTATTTACCTGGCAGACACCGGGGCATCTTCTCCCCTTCCTCTTCATTCTTCCAAATGCCCTGGGCTGTGCAGGTATATATCCCTATAGATGAAAGGGGTCAGAATCAAGGCTGGAACTGACAGGCCAGAAAAGCCGGCAGAGGCCATTGGACACTGAGGGTATTATATAGGGAGTTAGAGAAAAGAGCTACCACATCATGGATCAAAGTTAACAGGTTCAAATCTATATGGACATACAAAAGTGTTAAGAGACTCCACACCATATTTTGTCTTATCATTGAGTGAAAAAAGTCAGAATACCTAACTAAATGTATTTGAGGTGATGGCCATTTGTAAGAGTAGACTCATACACTGGAAGGAAGTCATCCAAAGCTTACCAACGACGCATCTGGGTAGCAGGATTAGAGATAATAATGCCATATCTTCCTGTATCTTTCTTTTCAGGTTTCATTGTTTAGTACAGGCTGGCCTTGAATTTGCTATGAAGCTCAAGTTGGCCATCTCCCATAGTCACCATGTCACTGGCGTTCCACCCAGCAGTAGCTACATCTTCTGATTGCTGACACTCTGCCATGTTTGTTCCTGAGTGTTTTATCTGTATTATCCCGTTTTAACATGGTGACACTTTCAAGTATGTAATACCTTCATTTTAAAATGATCAAAGCCCGCCCTTCCTTCCTTCCTTCCTTCCTTCCTTCCTTCCTTCCTTCCTTCCTTCCTTCCTTCCAGTATTGAAGATGTAATGCAGGGACTCTCACATGGTAGGCAAGTGCATTACCCCTGAGCAATATCCTCAGCCTTGGATTTTTTTTTCTTTTAAATTTAAAGAGAAATTTTGGTTAGGTATGGTGACATATACATGTAATCCTAACTCTTGGGATATAAAGGCAGGAGAATTAGATGTTAAAAATTATCTTTGGCTACACAGTGAATCTGAGGAGAGGAGGGAGAGGAGAGAGAATATTAACCAATAGGACAGGCTGGGACTATAGCTCAGTGGTAAGAGCGCATGAGAGATGCCCTAGGTTCAATCTCTATGACTACAATAAACCAACCAACCAACCCATAGACGAGTTTGAGAAGCATTAAGTAAACTTAAATGCAAAATATCACAACACGACAGCCCTAGAGGGGGAGGATGGAGAGGGCATTTCACTGTAAGGATGATGGTAGTTGTCATGGTGGTGCAATGTTATTATTAATGGTAGAGCTGGTGACAATGACTTTATTGCTAATGGATGGATGTGATGGAGACAGTGCTGTTGTGGTGACGATAATAGTGATGGCAGTGATGGTGATATTGGCTTTGGTAATAGTGATGGTGGTGTTGTTGGTGGTAATGTAGTGGAGATCGTTGGTGTTGATAGCGATGGTGGTAATATCAGTGTGGGGGGTGATGTTGGTGTTGCCTATGGTATTGGTGGCGCTGGTGTTGGTATGATGGTGGCAGCTGTTGGTGTTAGAAGTGACAATGGTGATGGTGATATTGGTGGTGTGTCAATGGTAGCTATGGTGGTGGTGCTACTGGTGGATGATGGCATTGTTACTGGTAGTGGTAGTATTAGTAATGGTTGTGGTGGTGAGGGGGATCTGACAGCTTATGAGAGTCAAGTCTTTTGCTTGACTTTGATCCACCAGTCTGGGTGCCCATTTCTGCAAACCTATTAGACATTTTGACATTGTAATTTGGGATCCTTCAGCCAATACCTAGGACTCTATTGAAGAAATATCAGATGTCCCTCACAGCCACAAAGAGGACTGAGGACTGTGATGTGCATCAGTTCCTACCTCGCACGGACTCGCTACTGCCAGCTCTGGTCTTCATCTTGTAATATGGTTCATGGCAGTAATACTGGATACGGGCTTCATAGGTGTTCACACCTTTTGTGGTGATGTAGCTGAAGTACCCATTAGACGGGCTTCGTGGCTGCCCACAGTCCTTGACTTAGAGAGAACAGAGGGTTGTAAGGGAGTGGAGACCACCTGCATGGAAACTTCAGCATGAGTGTGAGCTGTCTCAGAGAGCCCCAGAGAAGTGTGGTCAGTAGGGTGGACACTTGCAATGCATGGAGGGAAATTCAGTTCTGGCAGAGCCCATCAGGCCTGAGATGAGGACTTAACTTCCTGAGGTGGGCCGTGAACTTGAGGGACAAGCCAAGAGCCAAGATCCTACAGATGAGAGTCTAGGTTCTTTCTCCCTCCCAGCTCAAGCCTTTTCTTTTCTCTGTAGCTTTGGAGCCTGTCCTGGAACTCGCTCTGTAGTCCAGGCTGGCCTTGAACTCACAGAGATCTTCCTGCCACTGTGTCTCTTGAGTGCTGGGATTAAAGGCGTGTGCCACCATCACCCGGCTCCAGCCCAATCAAGTCTTAAGACTAAAGGATGGCAGGTCCCTAGGGGCAGAGACATCCAGCTTGTGACTTACTCTTGCATCTGGGCATGGCACGATGCCATGTACCATCATCCTGGCAAACAGCTGTGAAGGAGAGCAGCGCCTGGTTTCCCTGTTAGAGTGGAAATTAGAGCAGCCGTCAGCACAGAGCTCCCGGCTTCCATGCTGCACACGGAGTGGAGGGGATGTGCTGGCTGACGTGGTGTCCATCTCTTAGACCGCAGGGCCGGAGAGATGTGGCTCCTCCCGCCTCCCGAGCTAGTGCTCTCAGGCCAGGGCTGTAGATGGGATACCGAGTTCCAAAGCAGAAAGTCACAGCAAGGCTAACTGGTAGATTCAATAGTCTTCTTTTAAGACTCTTGCCTCTTTCCACTAGATCCATTCCTCCATCTTCCCAAATTGTAATAAGAATCAAACAAGTCAGGATTGTATTTTTGTATTAAAGCAAATGCTATTTTCTGGAATAGACCCCAACTTCCCACTCTCTTGTCCTGAGATGCCTTCCCAGCCAAGGTCTGCATCACACTCTCTCCTAGGTTGAAGTTTTCTTAGAGCCAGGGCTTTCTCTAAAATACTAGTGCCACCGGGCCATTTTCCTGGTGCTCAGTGTGACAATATGGCAGGTGAGTGGACAACTGGCACAAGACTGAAAGGTGGCATCCCTTGATAATATTGGGAAATATGAAAAATGTTCTGAGACAGGGCCTTGTTTACAGCCTAGGCTTCCTTGGAACTAGCTATGCAGCCTAGGCTGCCTTGGAACTAGCTATGCAGCCTAGGCTGGCCTCAAATTCATGGTTTTCCTGTTCTAACCCCCCGGAGTGCATGTCATAGGTGTATGCGCTGCCACTGCCGCCGCCGCACCTGACTATGAATAGCTTATTAAGAGCAGGGATGGGTCTCAGGGCAAATACTTGTAATCTCAGGACTCAGGAAATGGAGGCAGGAGGATAAAAAGTTTGAGTCTACCCTAGTCTGTATAGTGAGACTGACTGTCACCAACAACCAGTCAACCATCCCTTCTCCATGTCTTCTGAACAATGTTTTTTCGTCAGTCTGCAAAGCTGGAGACAGGGCAGTGGGGCTGTGGTGAGGCCGCCAATGTGCGTCAAAGAGCCCCAGAGGGTTGGGTCTTGTCCCTGGTGTACAGCAGCCACTGTGTGGTGTTGAACCGGTTGGGACAACGCCACCCTGACTTTTCAGTTCTTATTCCTACAGCGGGTAATTAAGGTGGTCCAGGAGTGTTTAAACTTGGCTCACATTCAAACCCCACGGGTTGTTTTAAATAGTGGCCAGGCTGTACTGCAACCTGACGGAATTAGATTCTCAAGCAGGGAACCTAGACATCAGTTTCTTAAAATCCCTCTGAGTGTTTCCAATATGTAGGCAATGTCAATTCCTTTTTTCTTCTTTATTGTACTGGGCATCGAACCTAGGGCCACCAGCCTGCTGGGCAAGCACTCTACTACTGAGCATCCTCAGCCCTCTCTTTTACTTTTGGCTTTGAGACAAGGTCTCATTGAGTCACCCAGGTTGGCCCTGAAACTTGCTCTGTAGCCCCGATGGACCTTGAATCCCAGTCCCTGTTCTGTGTACTCAGACCAGACAGCAGGAGGATTGATACTTCCAGCTCCATCCTCAACGGCTCCAGCTGAGTCTACAGTATGGCAGATCAGACTATCTCAGCTCCCCCTTGGACACCAGGAGGCTCTCACCTGTCAGCCCCAGCCTCTTACCTCCACGAGCTGGTAGCCTTGTTTGCAGGTGACAATGAAGTAATCCCGGAACTGGTACTGAGGCTGCGGATCCTGGATGATGGTGAACTCATCTAGGGCCTTGGGTTGGGGGCACTTGATGACTGTGGGTGAGGCCAGAGGACATGTTCCCATCATAGCCATTTGGCCTTCCTTCTCCCCCACTTTCCCTCATAACTGGCAGACAAGGGAGGTGCTTAGGTATCTTATTTTCGTTTTGGGGGGCTGGAGATTGAACCCAAGGTCTCATGCATGTTAAGCACCAGTTTTACCAGCACACCACGCTCCACCCTAAGCCTCTTACTCTCAGTGGTGTAGTGCAGCTTCCAGCCTCGACTGTCCCCCGACTCGTCAGTGAAGAACAGCAGGTCCACTGCGTTGCTCCTGGTGTCAAAGTCTGGAGGCCTTTGATTGCCGCAGAACTCACCCAGGTTCCTCCCATTAGCATAGATCTGATGGGAAGGGGGAGGGGGATGGATTTTTTTTTTTCTCCAGAGGGCCTCTTGGGTATCACGGTCAACGGCAGTGTTAGAGATGGAACCCACCTACCTGGTGTCAGTTTTCAGCTGAAGGTGTACAAGGGCCCCGCCCCCAGGACCCACTATACCTCTGTGATGCTGGGTCAGCCATGCGTGATCCTGTCCCAGGAAGAAGCAGGGACCCGGGGAGCCACGTGGATATGGGAAAGAGAGTGTAAGGCTGTACCTGGAGCTGGTCATAGGGGCAGTGCACTTGCTGGTGGTCATCGATTTCAAAAGGATCCAGGAACTTGAGGTGCAGGGTGAGGCCCCGCTCTACCCGGATGCTGTAGTTGCAGCGCAGATCGGGTGGGTAGGGCTGAGGGTATTCGAGGCTAGCGATATAGCCGGAGGGCTCTGTGTACAGCCCACTGCTGCACTCAGCTGTGAGAGCGGAACCAGACAGGTCAGCAGGGATCTCAGGCTGGCTCAGCAAGCCTCTGCTCAGTCCTTGCCACCTCCTCACCCCCACTCTGCCTCACCCTGACAGGATCGTCCATCTTTCTGAAGCTCATAGCCTGGACGGCAGGAACAGAAGTAGCCTCCGACGTAGTTGTGACACAGCTGTTGGCACCGGGGCTGGTAGCTCCCTTCCACTGTGTTGTACTGGGGTTCGCATTCATCACGATCTGGAAGGGATTCCAGAAGGAAGGCTTAAGTTCCTACCCAGAGGCTTCTGGGGTCAGATGCCCTACTGTTGTGCCATGGCATGGGGTCCTCTTTCCAGAAACTTCTGTGTGGTTCTTTCTCAAAGGGTCATATGCCAGAGGCCAGGAGACAAAGTCCACTTCTGGCCTCTACACCTCCCTAATGCTTCCTGGGAACTGCTTGATGGCAGTAGAATCTAGATTGTCAGGTCCTGTCTTTTCCTTTCTCTCTCTCTCTCTCTCTCTCTCTCTCTCTCTCTCTCTCTCTCTCTATTTTTTTTTGAGACAGGGTTTCTCTGTATTACAGTCCTAGCTGTAATGGAACTAGCTCTTGTAGACCAGGCTGTCCTCAAACTCACGGAGATCCTCCTGCCTCTGCCTCCCAAGTGCTGGGATTAAAGGTGTGCGCCACCACTGGCCAACTGTCAGACCTCATCTTGCTGAGAGAAATAAGGCAAGTCAGGCTCTGGCTTCACTGGGTTCAGGGTTGTCCCCTGCCCACTCCTGTGGCTGAGACCAGAAAGAAGGGCTGGCCCCAGGGACCACTCACCCACAGCCTGGTAGTAGGCCAGGAAGCCCTTGTAGAACATGACTGTCCCGTTCTCCTCATTGGAGAAGTCCGTGTGAAAGGTCAGGAGCATCTTGTTTCCCTCGGACATGAATTCCTTCTCTCCTGGGGGATTGCTCAGGGGAGACTCCAGCTGCCCACAGAACCTCCCTAGAGTTTTCTTATCAGCAGAAATCTATTGGAGGAAGGACAAGAGAGGAGCCGTGTGGCAGGCTGGCAAAGGTCCTCTCTGTTGCCCCGGACTGAATCATGATCTAATGTTACTGTCATATCTGGATGCAACGGACACCTTCAGGTGATGCTTCTTTGTCTAACCCAGTCCTTCATTAATTTTTATTTTTTTAGGTAGGCTCTTACTATGTAGCCTAGGCTGGCCTAGATATTTATTAATATCTCTCTCTCTCTCTCTCGTGTATTGGGGACATGTTGAGGGCACACATGGAGCACAGTGGACAACTTGCAGGCAGGTACCTTTACCCACCGAGCCATCTCGCCAGCCCTAGACTTGCAATTCTTCTGCCTTCCTGTCCTGACAGTTGACTCTTCACCTGCCATTCTGTGCCTGGTCCTCTCTCCCCTGTTTGCTGCCCCCACCCCAAGGTTCCAATCTCACTCATTCCCACCACTTCCTGTACCCTCCTTGCCCAGGAATCCTTGTCTCTAGGTGCCTTGATCATTCCTTTATTTCTCGAGCTTGGATTGGTCATCTTTGGTCTCTGCCATTGTCCCCCTCTTCCCCTTCCTCTCCACCCCACCTCTTCTCACCTTCCTTTCCCTCCTTGGTGCTTTTGAGAAAGCGGTTTGCCTTGAACTTGCTGTGTAGCCCAGGCTGGTCTGAAACACTCTAAGTCTCCCTAGGGCTGGGATCATAGAAGCTACCACGCCCAGGCTTTCGTTTATGTTTTCCATTTCATTGCTTAAAAACCACACTCAGCCCTGCCTCCTGCTCTACCCAACTGACACGATCGTGTGCTTGGTACCCAGCAGCTTTGGCCCTGGCCAGCTTTGTCTGGCATCTTGACCACGTTTTCCCTCAGACTCCTCAGTCTCTCAGAAGCAGCAGGTATCGTCCTCACTCACTTCACCAAACGCTGCCCCCGCCCCTGACACTGCAGCCTTGTCGAATCCTCTTTGTTGTGAGGATGGGCAGTTTCCGTGTTATTCTCGGAGCCGCCAAGCTGCTGCTTGAGAAAGACAGTGTGTGGTTGTGCACAGGCTCTGCTTGGATCCTGCCTTTTATCTTTTCTGGACATAGAAAGACGAGGCCGAGAAAGAAAGCCTTTGAAGTGTACAGAGCAGAGGGGACCAAGATCTTTGTCCTCCCTGGAGACCATGTGCAAACTGCCACATGCTTCATTTCCTCATGCTCCTGATGAGGTAGGTAGCCCTACAGGGAAACTGAGTCACTGCTATTTCCTAAGGTCTTACAGCTAGCTATCTCCTGACTTCTGTACATAGTGAGATCTGGAAAACAAAACAAAAATCCTCCTTCCCCCAATCCATGATTCTTATCAAGGGCCTCAAAACCCATCAGTACCCCATCTATGCCACCAGGAACTCAAGGCAAGCATTTCTACAGAGCCGCACAATGATGGGGTGTAGGCATATTGTCCAGGGTGTTTAGAGCATACTTCCGGCTTCTCCAGTGGCCCAGCCTTTTCTCCCTTCCCTCCCAACCTGACTCCTACCTTGACATAGTCATACAGACAGCCTTCAGAAGGCTCCACGTCAAACTGCCAGAAGACAAGCTTCACCCTGTACCCCACAGGGACTGTGATCACAGTGGTTTCCTCAAAGTCATTGGGATAAGGCTTGGGATATAGAGGGGAGGTCACCTCTCCATAGAGCTTCTGAGGGATGTAGGTGGAGCCCCTCGCGCTGCAGAACAGGGTCACCAGAAGGAGGGCAAAGAGTCGCCTGTTAAAGAGAGACAGGAGGGGGAGTATTTGTGGGGCTGGAAGGGTGCAACAACCTTGTTGTTTGGGCTGTTGTGGGGCAAAGATGGGATGATGCCCATCCTTCACTCTGCCCATTCTAGACTACACAGAGGTGCTGTGAACTGGGCACTGGCAGCCTTTGCAGCTGCTGCAGCGGTGTCTCTCCCAGGCCAGTGTCCAGTCCAGAGGTCACCATGCTCCTACCATGCCCCCTCCCAGCTGCCTCCTCTGCCCTCCGCTTTCATCTCCTTTTTCTTCCTGGACTAAGACTGGCTTGGGACCAGCAACCTGAGGGTGAAGACGGTTCTGCAAAGGTGCCCAACGCTTCAGCAAAGGGTTTGGGAGAAACCCTTCACGGAGTCTGAGAAACACACATAGGGGATTCTCTCCTCATTTAGAGGGTTCCCTCCCCTCCCTCCTCCCTGTTACCCTGCTATGAGGCCAGTGTCAAAAAAAGAGAGGCTGCCACAGCTCATGTCAAAGAGTCTGGTCCTGGGGAGGAAGGCTGAGGAGTGTGTCCCTGTATTTGTGTGTGCATTGGAGACAGAAACTAAAGAAAGGAGACTGCTGGGTCTCTGTTCTTCTTCTTCTTTTTAAAAATAACGTGGGAGCGCGCTTGCCTCTTGTGCCCAACTTCTCCCTCCTCCCTTGGTGCCCATCAGCCTTACTCACATGTCTCAAGGCCAGTTTGTTTTGAGTCCTCAGCTCTTCCGACAGTCTCTGGGCGCTGTAAGTTGAAAGAAGGAGTGGGCATGCAGGGAGGGAAGGGGGAGGGAAGGACTGTGGCAGCGGAGGGGTGACCATTCCCGGAGGAATGTTGAAGGGAATGAACCATTTGCATAAACAAAAAAATTTCTGACTTCCCAGTTTAGTTTTGGTTTAGAAATCCCTGTTGCTGGTGCCACCTGGTGGCCTACATGGGGAAGAGTGGAAGAGATGGGATTCGAATTTTTAGGGACCAGAAACATTTGGGTTGGAGGTCCAGACTCCCGATTTCTAAATCTGATTAGCATTTTTCTCAGAGGCTTTCCTGGGGGCTGCTAGCTGAGCTTTATTAGAGATTCCTCGTCAAAGGCATCACTGACCATGGAAGCTATGTTTTTCCATTGCTCCATCCCATCCTTGCTGTTCTTACTCACCTAGCCTCTGTGGTTCTGGGATGGCTAGCTGAAAGAGGAGGATGGGTTTAGTTGCTGTGGGACCCTGCATTGCTCACAAATGATATTTAGCCCCAGATTGGGGGGTGTGTGTGGCTACGTCTCAGGACTGTAAAACAACACTAGGCTCTGAGTCTCCCATGCAGCCCTCATCACAGAACTTGGGCTTGCCAATGAACTTAGAGCTTATTGAAGACAGGGCAACGACAGAGGGGAGAAACATTTTTTCCTGGGCATCTGGTCAATTTGAGTCCTCAGGGATACAATTGCTCAGCGCTCAAGCAAAGGGCGCAGCTGCAGATGGAGAAGGGAAACCAGGTTCCTGAGACAGCTGTACTGCCCATGAAGACATAGTGTCCTCTTTAAAAAGTTTGCTCCTGTGTCCACAACACCAAATACCTTATGTCACTTTGTTCTGTGGAGGCTTGGATTCCAAGGAGGACTCCCAGTTCCTGTAACATTGGAGCTGACACTGATGTCACCTTCCATCCCTCTACCCCCAACCCCCTCCCCTACTAGTTTGCTTATGGGATTATTTATAGAAGGGGTCAGACGGTGGATTTCAAGGACTCACAAAGATGGAGCCGGTCTCCAATTGGACAGCGACCTGTCGTCTTGGAACGTAGCTGGAGAGCAGACACACACGAGACCCAGGAACTACCAATGTTTTCCCAGCAGACTTGTGTGTTGGAGCAGAGGCATTAATGCAGTGGTAGGGCTGGCGTGTGATTTTAGCACAGCTAGAGCCATGTCAGCAAAATGATGAGGAATAAGGAAGTGGACTAGCTCAGAAGACAGAAGGAAGAGGGAATCTTGTCTAGGGAACTGCGTGTTGGTATCCTAAGAGCTGTGTGCGTGTGTGTGTGTTACATGTGTGTAATGGAGGCAGAGGCAACAGGTAGAGAGGAGGTGGTCCAATAAAGCAAGTCAGCTGAAGCGATCTCATCTGAATTCTGTCATGATGCATGTGACTTGACCAAAAATTGCCAAATCTGGGCTTGACCAAAAATTGCCAAATCTGGACCTTACCACCTCAGGTCCAACCCACTTCAACTCTGTTCAAACATTCAAATAAAACCGAAATCTATACCTATATCTAGAGATAAAATAATTACATACATCTAGACAAATATATGTAAGTATTTTTGCTTTGTTAATATATAATTTTTTATAAAAATAAAAATTTCAATAAGAATGATATATGCTTATTATATAAAAGTTACCAGTAGAAAACAAAAGAAAATTGATCAAAATCACTCCATCTAAAGCAACTTCTGTTTAGTATTTTTTAAGAATACTTTTAGTTTAAACCTATTTATTTATTTTTAAAGATTTCATTTATTTGTATGTTGTATGTATGAGTGTTTTGCCTGCATCTATGCATGTATTCATGTGCATACAGTACCTATGAAGGCTGGAAGAGGGTGCAGGATACCCCAGAACTGGAGTAACAGAAATTTGTGAGTTTCCATTTTTTGTGGTTTGGTTCTGAACCTGGCCCTCTGGAAGAGCAGCAAGTGCTCTTAACCTCTGAGCCACCTCTCTAGCCCCTAGACTGTTTTTAATAGTAGTTTGAACTGTGCATTGGGTTTAAAAAGTAGAATCAGCCATATTTAGAGCCCACCACCTTTATTTATTTACTTGTTTTCCAGCAGGGTTTCTCTGTGTAGCCCTGGGTGTTCTGGAACTCACTCTGTAGATCAGGCTACCACCGACCGGCTATTTTTTTTTTTTAACGTGGAGATGAGATCAAGGCTGGCCTTGAACTTATGATCCTTCCTCCTCAGGCTCCTCAGTGTCTGGGATTTTAGGTGTGTCACTTGCTCAGCTTGGATCCTGCCATTTTTCACCACGTTGACCATAGAGCATCTCCACTCTCAGCCTAGCCAACATACTTCCTTTCTTTTCTTTTACGCTACCCATTCTCTATTCTTCCAAACCCTTGCATTTTATTTTTGTCTTTCACTGCAAGTCACCCAAATCGTTCCTACAAATTAAAGAGTTCATCTTCTCAGTGAACCTTGGTGATGGGGGCCATCAGGAACATGTGTGAACTGATGGCTCTGCCTTCGCCGAAGCAGGTCTTCCTCAGGGACGTGGTCTGTAAAGCTGGGGAGATCAGAAGGGGACAGGGATGATGAGGTAGGTCTCGAGGGCAGCAGGGATGTATCCCTGAGAGCATGCTGGGAGGAATGCCGCCTCAACCAAGAATCAACTGTGGGACTTCCATAAGCCACCGTGTCTTTCTGAGCTTCAGTTTCTTCATTGTGAGACATGGACGATGGCTAACGCACCCTTTGCCAGTGCGGTGCCAGGATTAGGTGAGATAATGGGTGACGGCCTTGGCACACAATGGATGCAGGGTGAAAAAGACGGTATCACTATCATTGCATGTAATTGTGGTAGCTGGTGAAGCCAACGGCTTCGCATGTTTGATGGTCCACATAAGGGTCTCTGGAGTATTTCAGAGACCCAGTGCAGTTAAACCCCATTTTTCCACACTCCTTCTGGACAGAGGCGGAGATGATTGCTATTCCACAAGTAAATGCAGAAGAAACTGTCAATAGATGAGATAGGGGATTCAAAAGGACGCACTCGGTGACGCTGCCAGGTTTATCTGTGCATCCTCGTGATCCCAGTGTTTGAGGGGCTGAAGCAGGATCACTGTCATGAGTTTGAGGCCAGCCTGGGGTACAGAGTGAAATCCTGCTTTGAACAAACAAAATGATGTTCTAAGCAAACGCTTAGATGTATGTGCAGGCTTCCCCGGTACAAAGCCCGGGAAAACTGAAGGTGAGAAGGGGCAGTGGGTGCTGCTGCTGATTTGGGATGGTGTAGGTTCTGGGGAGGAGGCTTTCTCTTGGGTAGTGGTTTGATGAATCAGTGACTTAAATAGGTTCCCTGACCCCAAGTGGATCCTGGGACCTCCACAGTGTTGGTCCACTGCTCAGGACCCCTGGGGTCAATCTTTACCTTCCATTACCGTCTTGATCCAATCCACATAGTTGAGTACTTTGGTGTAGAAGCCGTACCCCTTACCACACCCGATGCCCCAGGATACAATGCCTGTGGCCACCCAGTGAAGAGTACGATTGTCCCACACCACGAAGACGCTGCCACTGTCCCCTTGGCAGACACTATTCATCTGAATCTCTTCCCCAACACAGAACATGTTCTCAGAAAACACCTCAGTCCGCTGCCTCTGGCGGAGCCAGGCTTGACAGGCCTCCCTGGGAGCCACAGGCAGCTTTGAGTATTTCAACTTTGTCGTTAACCAGCCCATGTCCACACCAAACCCGCTGACATAGCCCCACAGGCCGCTGTGGTAGAGGGTCTCATTGTCGGGCAGACAGACTGGGAGGAGGTTGGGGCCCAGGGGGACACTGTGCTGAAGCTCAAGGAGGGCAATGTCCCCGTTGAAGTTGTGGGACTCGTTCTGGCGGTAGTCTGGGTGAACCACGACCCTCCGGACAGGATGGTTCCCCAGTCTCAGCAGCTCGCCTATGTCTGTGTGACCGAGAAACACTTCCACACTCTGGTTCTTTCTGAGATAGACGCTGTCCTTGGGGTAGATGGTATGGGCAGCAGTCAGGATCCATCTGTCACCCAGCAGGGCTCCGCCCCCACGACCATAGATACTGGTGAAGGCTTGCCAAGGGAAGCTGCCCAGCTTAGCTGGGGAAGAACCAAAAGTCTTCAGGTTCTGGACAATGGGGATGACTGGTCTTCCACAGACTGCAAGAGAGGAGAGGGAAGGAGAGCAATCAAGAACTGCAGGATATTAGAGACCTGTGAGGTGCTGTGGTAGGTGCGAGGGGGCTCCCAAGTATGAGAACGCTCCCAGGTGTGAGGAGGCTTCCAGGTGCAAGGAGGCTCCCAGATGTGACTCCTCAGAGGGCTAGGACCTTCCAAGCGTGTATATCACAAGCACTGATGTGAGCAGTGAATTAATCTTACACCACGGAGCACAAATCCTGCATGGAACAGGACAGTGGGGCCTTCCCTCCCACCTCAGACATCAAAGAATCATTCCTTAGCTCTGACTGGGATATCTCTGGTTCGAAGTTTATCTTCAGTGCTTTTTGCTGATTTTCTGTGCCACTCCCTGACTCATAACATCTCCCACGCCACCCACCTCTCAACCCAGGCTGCCTTTTGTCTGTTATGTGGATCACATTTAGTTAGGGGGCAGTAGTTTCATTTGAAAACATGGATTTCACCCAGGCATGTTGGTACAGGCTTTAATACCAGAATTTGGGAAACAGGCAGAAAAATGAGAAGTTCAAGGACATCTTTGGCTACAGATTCTAGGGAGTTTGAGGCCACTCTGGTATATAGAGATAGTTTCAAAAAAAGAAAACAAAAAAAAGAAAACAAAAACAAAAAAACTCAAAACCACCACCACCAAAAAAAAAACAAAACACACAAAAAGAATGAAGTGCTGTTATAACATGGATGGCCTTGACAGCGCTGTGCTAAGTGCTGTTATAATGTGGATGACCTTGACAGCGTTATGCTAAGGTGAGAACCAGCCATAAAAAGACTCAAAGTATGATTCCATTTGTATGCAATGTCCAGAATGGACAAGTCCATAGAGGTAGAAAGTAGACTAGTGGTTGACAGGGTGAGTGTGTGTGTGTGCGCATGTGTGTGTGTGTGCGTGTGCGCATATGTATGCAGAGGCCAGAGGTCAGTCTTGGCTGTCTTTCCTTGTGTCCTTTATCTGATTTTTGAGACAGGTGCTTTAGGTTGGCTGGGACCCCAGTGCTTGGATTACAAGTGTATTAATTTATTTGCATACACACAGTAGTGTGTGTGTGTGTGTGTGTGTGTGTGTTTTGCTGGGGATTGAACTCAAGACCTTATGTATAGACTACCTGTTAGGCAGGTGGTCTACCACAGAGGTACCCCCTGCCACCTCTCTGAGACATATCTTGCCCTTTGGAGAATGAGGGATGAGCTCCTTGCCTCTTCTTTTCTGGACCCTCTTTACATTCCCATGAGCCTTCTGCCTTCACCTTTATTCTCTATTCAAGAACTTTCCTTTCACCCCATGTTCCAGCCCTCCCAGTAACAGCAGAGGCCACTGGCATCTGGCCACGGCAGGAGCACCAGGTGGGCAGCTACTCACCTGGCAGACATCGAGGAACCTCTTCCCCATCCTGTCTGTCCTTCCAAGTCCCTAAGGATGGGCAGCTGAATGTCCCTGTGGAGCAGAATGAGGGACAACAAAGAAGTAAGCCTAGCACTGGGGGTGTCCAGCTAATAGGATAGGTACTCAGAGGCCTCATGGCTTTTTATAGGAGCAAGGCAGATGGGAACTATCTCCTCAACAGGTGGAGACTCACCAGTCTGTTTGGCCTCATAATAGGGATCTTGGCAGCAGTTCTGGATCCTGGGAGGGTCAGCTCCAGGTGTGGTGACAGTCTCAGAGTCCCCATTGGGCTGGGTCACAGCTGTAGGGAAACAGCAGTTCTTAGGGACTCGGGACTCATGGAGACTTGCAAATTGGCTTCTGCCTGTGTCTGTATAGTCAGTGCACAGCTCAGCCGTGTCTGTATGGTCAGTGCACAGCTCAGTTGTGTCTATATGGTCAGTGCACAGCTCAGCCGTGTCTATATGGTCAGTGCACAGCTCAGTTGTGTCTGCATGGTCAGTGTGCAGCTCAGCCGTGTCTGCATGGTCAGTGCGCAGCTCAGCCGTGTCTGTATGGTCAGTGCATAAGGCTTAACAAAATCCATGCTGATTTTCAGAGATAAGATTTTTAATACTCCAAGAACTTGAAAGCTACTATGAGAAGTGGGTTGTTGCAGAATATTTGTTTAACTATGCAAAAATATACTGCATTTGTTTATGTTGTAGCATAGTTGTTTAACTATGTAAAGATGTGTTGCTTTTGTTTAATTATGTAAAGATGTGTTGCTGTTTTACCTTGCCTGCCTAAGGTACCTGGCTGGTCTAATAAAAAGCTGAATGGCCAATAATGAGGGAGGAGGTATAGGAGGAACTTCCTGGTAAGGGGAGTAAGTAGGAGGAGGAATTTAAGTTTAGGGAAGAAAGAAAAAGAGATGCCAGGGGCCAGACAGACGGGCACAGAGGAAGGAGGAAAGTAGGACATATAAAAATGAAGGAAAGATTAAAAAGCCCTGAGGCAAAGCATAGACGAATAGAAACAGGTTAAATTAAGAGCTAGTAGGACAGGCTTAGGCTAAGGCCAAGTTTTCATATTAATAATAAGTCTCCATGTCTTTATTTGGAGGCTGGTTGGCGGCCCAAAGAAAATTCCAACTACAGCAAGTTTGAACTGGTCTTTCCAAACATAGCTGGTGGATGTATTAATTAGCAAAACTTCTTTGGAAGGACATTAAACAACTTCAAAATTTAAAAATGCAAATGTGTTGTACCTTAGCACATAAATTTCGAAGAATTTGCCATAAAGAAATTCTCACACATGTGTTCAAAGATGTGTGTGTAAGGATATGCACAGCCACATTGTTGGTGGCAAGAAAGTATCCATGGGAAACTCACTAAATAGTGTTACAGCAATCAAGGGAATATTGTGTGTTATTAAAAATATAAAGAGTCAATGGTCACCATATTATGAGACATGAACTTTAAGACATACTGAATTTGGGGCTGGAGTGATGGCTCAGCAGTAAAGACCATTTGCTGTTTTTCCAGAGGACCCTGGTTCAGTTTCCCAGTACCCACGTGGCAGCTCATGACTCTCGCTGTAGGTAATCTTTCTCCCTCTTCTGGCCTCTGCAGGTACTAGGCACACACATGGTGCACAGACATATGTGCAAGCAAAACAATTAAGTCTTTAAAAAAGGCATACTGAGCTTAAAAAGTGGCAACCTTAGTCTGACGGTGGTGGCACACACCTTTAATCCCAGCACTCGGGAGGCAGAGGCAGGCAGATTTCTGTGAGTTCGAGACCAGTCTAGTCTCTAAGAGCTAGTCCCAGGACAGGTTCCAAAGGTACAGAGTAAATCCTGTCTTGAAAAACAAAAACAACAACAACAAAATTCTTCAAGGATGTAAAATGTCTTTAGAAAAATATCTACTAGATGGAAAAAATGGGCTGTTTCTGGGAAGATGATCAGCAACAAAGGTCAGAGATCAGAGGAAGTCTTACTTTTCACACCTTAATTGAAAGAAAATATTTATTATGTGTAAATATTCTGTTTCAAAAAAAGTGAGTCACTGTTTGAAGATCTAGAACTTCACAAACTAACCTGACTTTCTGATTTCTTTGATCTGCACACAGGGCCTGTAAACTTTTTTGGAATTAATGGCTGGGGTCAAGCAATTGACTCCTAACTGGGCTGCTCACTAGCAAGGTCAGCACTGGGACCAGAGTCAGTTCAGGAGTTCCTGATCCCTGAGCCTCACCTGCCACTCATGCTTCAAGGAACCAGGGATGGGCTCACAAAATTTCTCTCCCTACACTCCAGAAGGGACCCTCACCTACTGCTTGGTAGAGAGCCAGGAAGCCTTTGTGCAGGTGTGCAATCTTGTCCTGGGGTGAAGAGTGTGCCCGGAAGGTCAGCCGCAAACTCCTCCCCGAGGACAGGAACTCTCTGTGACCAGGAGGGCTCTCCAGAGAGGAACCGTGCTGTCCGCACAGTCGGATTGCATCTGTTCCTCTGGTTGAAATCTGAAAGAGGAAGTGTGGGGCAAGTCTGTAACACTGGCCGCAGGATGCAGTCATGTCTGCCATCATTCCGGCTCTGCCTGGAAATGAAGCACCCCTGTGGAGCTCAGAAGCTGTTCATGTTGAGGTTGGCCTGAATTAGCTTTCTGTCTCGTTTTCGGCTCCCAAGTTTCTCCCAGAGTAACCATGCAATTGGCTCCCTCTTGCATCTACTTTGATCACCTCGTAAAACTCAGTCTGCTTTCCTTCTTCCAGGAGATTCCTTGGGAACCCTGGGCTTTCTGCACTTCTCACTGGATTGTAAATTCCAAGAAAAGACTATATGTGCTTTGCACAAAATTGAGTCCCTGAAGCTTGTAATGGGCCTTTAGACCTTAGCACAACTGACTCCATGATGGGAGTGCCACTCAGGCCATAAAACTCAGCACACAGACTGTACCACCTGCTTAAGAACAGATACTTAATTCATCAAAGTCCGCAGTTCTGGGAAAGTCTCTAAAGTATTGACCTTGCTTTTTGTCTTCTGCAGCTCCACTTCTGGCTAACTGTTCTTGTTGACTGAACTATGTCAACACAGGATATATATTTGTGTGTGTGTGTGTGTGTGTGTGTGTGTGTGTTTAAAAGCTCATCCTGAGAAAGACTTAGGCTATACTGGGATTCCAGTGTAGTCACTGACTGGCTAATAAAGGCCTTCTTTTTTTTCTTCCCTTCCCTTCCCTTCCCTTCCCTTCCCTTCCCTTCCCCCCCCTCTTTTTTTTTGAGACTGGGTTTCTCTATGTAGCCCTGGCTCTCCTGGGACTCACTCTGTAGATCAGGCTAGCCTTGAACTCAGAGATCAAGTTGAACTAGCCTCAGCCTCCCTAGTGCTAGGATTAAAGCCATGCGTTCTATTGGCTTAAACCCATGTGTGAGTAGTCTTTTCTGGTGGATACCCCACAACATTTCTGGAGGTTCCACTGAGACCCCTAGAGACCAGACATCAAGACACAGGGGATCTCAGATCCCCCTAGAACAGGTGGTCAAAGGGCTCTTAGGGGATGTGCAACTGGAGATGTTCCAGGTCCCAGGGCTCTCTTTGATCAATGACTGCCTAATGACACTTCAGAGGAATCTGACACCTTCACCCTAAAAGGAAATAAATTAGAAAGTTGCCCGGTCTGTCACTTCCAGATGTAGTCTGGGGAAGGTGCCTTCTTCTTGGACACATAGGAGAGATTGGATGTAGCCCCTGGCCCAGTGTCCAGGATCCATGTGAGATGTCACTGGACACTCCCGTTCAGGTATATGAATGTGTGGTAGTCACCCTGATTGTCCTCTCTCTCCCTCCTTCCCTCCTTCTCTCTCTCTCTCTCTCTCTCTCTCTCTCTCTCTCTCTCTCTCTCTCTCTCTCTCCACGTGTGTGCCTTTCTATATATTTCTGTCACTTGTTTCCCTGTGTTGACCAACGGCTTTCTCTGGTATGACACCATCCTCACTGCCCCGGGCTTAAGAACTCTTGTTGGGGACCTGAACCCTTTTGGCTCTGCCAGGTCACCCAGAGGAACCAAAAAAACCTTTCACCTGTCCCACTCTTGGAGCACTTGCTCGTGTTGCTACTTGACTCCTGCTTATGGTCTGGGTCCGTCTGGTCCCTGGGTGGAGGTGGGGACAGGACAGGCCTCTCTCATCCAGGGCTCCCTGTCATCTAAGCAGAAGGCACATAGGGAGGGAGATATAGCTCCCCCAAGGCGTGTATTCCCTCAGCTTCTTAGCCTGCTCTAAGCAGCCCCAGGAAAGGGGGAAGAAGTAGTTCCACTCCTTCCTCTTTCATGATTCATGCCTTCTTTTCAACCAGTGACCTGCAGAATTGGAAAACACTAAAACCCAGCTGCCCCTGGGCCTGGCAAGGGTATCATTGCTAGACAAGGCAGCCTGTATAGAACGGATTTTCCCTTCTGTTCAACACAGACCAAGGAGACTTTAAAAAGTTATCACTTGGTCCTTTCTAGAAGTGTTAAAGCCAACTGCAAAAAACAGAAAAAAATCCCATAAAGACAGCTGCTGAAAAGATTTCCTTTATCACCCAGGCATGCCCAGATAGTAGAAAAAAATGATAAAAGTTTAAAAAAAAATCTAAAGGCATAAATAGGTCCCAGTTACTAGAGGTAGCTCAAAAGATGTTTAACAACAAAATACTGATTGAGAGATAAAAGCTTTTTCATAAATCTTCTCTTATGATAACATACAGTACGACTTACACAGCAACATTTTGGTGTCTTGCCCTCTGTCAGAAGACTATCTTCTAGCTGAAAATTTTGCCCCTCATCAAAACATACAGTTGGACTATCTCATATTTACAACAAAATTCCTGGGGATCTGGGCAGAAACTAACTCCCCAGGACCAACCCAACACCAAATTCCTATACTTGTTCAACTAACCAGTTCAGCTACCCTTATTCAGATTAAACAATACTCAATGACCCTGGAAACAAAAAGGGAAATTGTGGTCCATATTGCCTAACTTGGAAAGTCAGGCATCCTTGTGACCTGCCTGTCATTCTGGAATAGACCTCTCCTGCCTGTGAAGATACCCGGAATCTCTGATTCTCATGAGTACAATTCTTCCAGAGAGACAGGTGCTCACTGTCTGGGACCTGAAAAATGACTCCCACTGGCAGAGGAGAGTCAATCATTATTACTTTCAGATGGACAGATCCAGAAAGAGATTACAGTGGTGGCTTACCTGGGCCAGGTTGTCCCAAGGATATAAAAATCCTCCAACGCTGTTTGATCACTAAATACTGATCCCCTGCCCTTCTGTCAGAGATTTCTTAGGGCCATATCCTTAGAATATGGAAATGACCCCCCCTCCTAGCCTCTAAAACCAGAATAGATTATGAAAGGGCCACTGAGGAACTGCTGCAAGAGTTACAGACCATGGCTACAGAACGTCAGATAAGAAAGCCCAACTGTGCATCAGAGGCTACCTATCTTGGCTACCAGCTGAAGGAAGACAAAAGGAGCCTCCCTCAGAGCAGGATTGCTGCCATCCTTCAGATTCTAACTCCAAAGACTAAGAGACAGGTTGGAGAGTTCCTAGGTGAGGGTAGGTATTGACTCCTGTGGATGCCAGAGTTTGCGGAAATAGCAAGGCCTCTATACGCCAGTACCAAGTGAGGCGCTGAGTCCTTAGTCTGGACTGAGACTGAACAAAAGGCCTTTGAGGCTTTAAAAACAGCTCCGACTTCTGATTCTGCCCTAACACTTCCAGACGTTCCAAAACCTTTTCATCTGTTTGTCCATAAAATAAAAGACATTACAAAAGAGTTTTTAACCCAAACTTTGGGGCCATGGAACTGCCCTGTGACATACCTGTCCAAACCAGAATGGCCCATCTGTCTACGAGCTGTGGCGGCTATTGCTAGTCTAAGGAAAATTAGTTAACAGCTCTGGGTCAGGCTCATATAATTCCCGGCACACCATGCTGCTGAAACAGGATACTCATGATAGTCATCCTCCGAGGAACCCCAGAATGCTGGCTAATGCCTGTGTGACCCAGTGCCACGCCCTACTTCTGGACCACTTTCTGGTTTGAGAAACGCCACCATCAATTCCGCTGTCCTCTTGCCTGATGAAGACCCTTAGATGCTCATCCATGACTGTAACGAGGTGAAAGATAAATCCAGGCACATGGGAGCTGGAGTGGTTACTTTAACTGAAATAATTTGGGCCCAAACCGGGAACCTCAGCCCAGAGAGCAGAACTGATCAATGTGGCCCAGGCTCTCAGATGGGATAAAGGAAAGTTCATGGCTGTATACACAGGCAGTTGTTAATGCTTTTACTATTGTGCATGCCCACAGTATGATCCGTAGAGAAGGGGGCTTCTCACCACTGGGGAAGGGACATTAAAAATAAAGAGAAAATCTTGGCCCTCGTGGGGGTTATTTGAATTCCCCTATAAGTTGATATCATCCACTGCCGATGACATCAAAAAGATGACTCCCCCAAGGTGAGAGTAACTGGGCTGTTGACCTGGCTGCCTAGCAAGTGGCTCTAAGATAGTGGGATCTATTGATATTCTGATGACATACCCCAGTCCAGTGCTGCCTACGACTGCGTGGTACAACCAAGAGGAAAGAGAGGATGTAAAAAACGAACAACTGGAACCCACAGTTTGATGGAGGACACCAGAGGGAAAGATCATTCTCCCAGAAACAACTGGGAGGACTCTGGTCCTTCACCAGGATCCACACTACCTTCTGAGTTGCTCAGACCAAGATATATTATACCTAGACAAGACATCCTGGCATGGGACATTTCAGCTTGATGCCAGGTTTGGGCTCAGGTAAAAAACAAAACAAAATGAAAACAAAACCAAAACCAAAACAAACCAAACAGCCTATGCAGGAAGGGGTCTGAATGAGAGGCCAACATCCTGGGGAACTCTGAGAAAACTGACTTCTCTGAAATCCAGCCTGCCAGGGAAGGATACAAGGACTTCCCGGTTTTCATAGATACCTTTCCCAGGTGGGTAGAAACTTTCCCCACCCAGACTGAAACTGCTCAAGTAGTAGCTTAAAAGCTCCTCTAGAACTGGTTCCCTGATTTGGCCTACCCCTAGAAATGGGGTCCAACAGTGGTCTGACTTTCATAGCTAGAACCTTAGGTATGGACTGGGAACATGATTGTACATATAGACCTCAGAGTTCTGGGCAGAGTAAAAGAATAAACAGGATGTTAAAAGAAACTCTAACAAAACTCTCACTAGAGTCCAGGGAAGGGGGGGATGGGGCGGGTATAGACCTCCTTCCCTTTCCTCTGCTTTGGGCTGGCTGCATCCCATATAAGGAAGGATTTACCCCCTATGAGATTATGCCTGGAAGCCCTCCCCTACTGCTTCCCAGGCTCAGAGGCCAGCAGTTGGCAGGACTCTCTAACCATCCTGTTCTCAAGTCAAGGCTCTCCAGTCCTCCATAAGTACTGTCCACTGGACTACCCAAAGGACCCAGCCAGCCTCTGAGTCCACACCAGTTTCTCCTTGTTTGAATCTGGTGATATTGTCTGGGTCAAGCAGATAGCCAAGGGATGCTGGAACCAGCTCCGAAAGGATGCTACATGGTGACTCTCTCCGCTCCTATTGCTGTGAGTGAAGGTAGCTGTCTACACTATGGATCCACCTCACTCTGGGCAAGAAAGTGGAAGGTACAGCCATGGCTGCTGCCAGACTATGGACTCATTCCAATCAAGGTTTCGCCAGGTCCCAGGCTCTTCCACGTCCTACCCCTTCATTTCCTTCTGAGTCTTATTTTTGTATGAATAGAGAGGGTTATGGTCCAATGCCCACTGCCTTCAGGCCTGAACCTGGAAACTGAGGAAGACAGCTTCAGGGAAGGCATTAGAAAATGACCACAGACCAGCAACCTGTATTCATCTTGACCCTTGCTCACTGATGTCCACTTTAAATGTTTGGTTGCATTGAAAAAAAAAATGAAAGGATGTGGGAATTTATCTTTTAAGATAGGAACCCAGAGTTTACAATTCTATGCTTGCCCTGCAGCCGGGCCCCCCCAGCTGTCAAAGAAAAGGGAGTTTCCATTGCAAAACTTGCGGTTGTGAAACATAGGCTTCCTGGAAATTTTCTTTTAAAAGATTCAGGCCTTTGGGATCCAGGGAAATGTAGGTAATCAGACTTTATGGCTCAGGAAGGGACTCTAGGGATAGGTTTAAACCATCCCTTAATAGACCAGGACCTTAAAAAAAAAAAAAGACCAGGACCTATTTTTGTGTAACACGATTAATAAAAACCCAGAGATGGATATTAGGGTTCAACTCGAAGGTCAGAAAAGCAAAACAGCCAGTCACTGGCTCTTATCTCTACCTTAATCCGAGATAGCAATCCTGCCTCCAGGAATCTCAGAATGAGACTGTGTCTGAGAGCTGTCTCCTCCCGTTTTATAATCCTTTCTAGGGCTGGAATTAAAGGCGTGCACCACTACCACCTGGTTTCTATGGCAAACTAGTGTAGCTACTGGGATTAAAGGTGTGTGCCACCACTGCCTTGTCTGTAAGGCTGGCCAGTGGGGCTCTTTTACTCTCTGATCTCCAGGCAAGTTCATTTATTAAAATACAAATGAAATATCACTACATTTCTGAATTAAAACAACAGTTGGATTCCCTTGGAGAAGAAGTCCTATGGAATCGGAGAGGTTTAGACTTTCTTCTCATGAGACAAGGGGGACTGTGTGTGGCTTTAGGAGAAGCCTGTTGTTTCTATGTTAATTGATCAGGAGTGATTAAAACAGTCTTGCCAGGGTTGGGCAAAACCCTCAAAATTTTCAAAGCTATAAATCCACTAATTGATACCAGTATCTGTTCTCTTGGTCCTGATGGCTAACTACTCTGCCATCAGCACTAGCTGGGCCTCTAATTCTCTTTCTGATTGGATTAACAGTGGGGTCCTGCATCTTAAATTATATGGCCAATTATGTGTCAATTCAGTAAAATTAGTGGTCATTAGGACCAACTATGCCTCTTCAGAGCAGAATGAGGTCATGCTTTGACTCATTCACTAAGAGCCGTGGGGAATGTAACAGGGCCCCAGACCTTAGCACAACTGACTCTACAATGAAAGCACCATTCAGGCCACCAAACTCAGCATGTAGTCAGCACCACCTGCTAAAACGAAAACAAAGACCTAATCCATCAAAGCCCATCGTCCTGGGAAATTCTCTAAGGTAATAACCTTGCTCTTTGGCTTCTATAGCTCCCCTTCTGGCTAACTGTTCTTATTAACTAAAGTATGTTAACCCAGGATATTTTCTTTTCTTTTTCTTTTTGCAAACTCACCCTGAGAAAGACTTGGAAGTACACCGGGATCCTGAAAACCCAGCGTAATCTCTGACTGGCTAATAAAGTTTCTATTGGTTTAAACCCATGTCTGAGTAGTCTTCTCTGGTTAATACCCTACAACAGTTGCTGTGGAATAATCCTGTCCACCGTGAGTTTATATTACTCTCATTGGTTAATAAAGAACTGATTGGCCAGTAGCCAGTCAGGAAGTATGGGGGGGACAGCCGAAATCAGAATGCTGGGAAGAAGAAGGGCGAAGTTAGTGGAGTTGCCAGGAGACACAGAGGGAGCAAGACATGCTGGAGGACAGGTAAAGCCAGGAGGCACGCGGCAATACACAGATGAATAGAAATGAGTTAATTTAAGTTGTAAGAGCTAGTTAGTAACAAGCCTGAGCTACTGGCTGAGCATTTATAATTAATATTAAGACTCTGAGTGGTTGGGAAGCAGCTGATGGGATGGGAAAACTCCACCAACAAACTGCTCACCACAGTGGCTCTAGCTTCAGCGCTTCGAATCAGAGTGTACACACATTAAGTCCCAACCGGCCTCCTTCCACTTTTCTGAGCAACTTTCTGTAACCAACATCTGTGAAGCAATAAAGCCCTCTATGAAAACAGCCTGGGCTTCAGGCCCTTTCTGGTTTCCTCTTGGGAACCCTTCCTCTTGTTCTATCTACTCTACATGAAATCCTTACAGTGTGTGGGAACCCAAGGACATAAAATACACACAATGTGAGTGTACTGGAGACTGGGTGATCTTGCCAAACTTTGTGAAGTTTTCCCTACACTGATAGGGCTCGTGATGGGATCCAGGTCTTGTGTATTCCAAGCAAGTGTCACACACTCAAGCCCTTGGTTTTTGGAGATAGAGTCTCCGTACACAGCCTGTGGTGGCTTCCGACTCTGTATTAGCCCATATTTCTTAGATGATGCTTCTGCCCCTGCTACCTCCTCCTGTCATTTTCTTCCTCCTCTTCTTTTTCTTCTTTGACACTGTAAGACTGGCCTCAGATTTGTGATCCCCCTGTCTCAGTCTTCTGAGTGATGGTGTTACAGATGCAAACGGCCACACCTGCCTTATTCTTGACTGTTTTGTTTTAGGCAGAGTTCCATGATGTAGCCCAGATTGGCCTGGAATCCAGTATGTAGCCTAGGCTTACATTGGATTTGTGACAATTTCTGCCTCAGCTGAGCTAACACACTAGGTTTATCCTAGGGTCTTGCTAGTTCTCCATTCTCTCATTCTCTATAATGATCTCGTCCAGTCTGATGCTCTATGATCGCATCACTGAGAAGAAGTTGGCAGGAAAACATTTCTCAGTTGCCCTAAATGTCTTGCTCCACTCTGCCCATGACTGATCTCTCAACATCAACAAATGGGACTCCCCACATTTAGTAGGCAGAAAGCACTTGGTATAGGAAGCATCTCAGCTGATCGACTTGAGTATAAACCCTCTCCCTTCTCCTTCTCCTCACTCCTTTCCTTGTCTTCCCATCCTTTCCAGTCACTTCCCCTCCCCTCTCCATTCATATTTTTGTGTTTTCTCTCTCTCTGTGTGTTGGGGGGGGGTTGAGGAGGGAGGTGCACACATCCACGAGTACATGTGTAGAGGTCAGAGGTCAATACCAGATATTCTCCTTTGTTGTTCTTCACCTTATTTTCTGGATCAGTGTCTTTCACAGAACCTGGAGCCAGCCGCTTCAGCTAGGTCGGCTGGTCAGTGAGCCCTGAGATGCACCTGTATCTGCCACACTCCATCTAGCACTGGGGTTGCAGCCATGTGCTGCCATGCCTGCCTTTGGCGTGGGCGATGGGCATCTGAACTCCTTATGCAGTGAGTACTTTACCCTCCAAGCATCTCCCAGTCATTATTTTTTTTCTGTGCTATTTTTGAGTCAGCCTATCATGTAGCACATGCTAGCCTCAGACTTGCTGTATAGCTGAGGTTGGCCATGAATTCCTGATTATCTTGCCTCTACCTCCCAAGAACTGAGATTATAGGCATGTACCATTATGCCTGGCTAACTCTCCAGTTTTCTTTTTAATATCTTCTCATGAAATGTCTGATAAATGAAATTATTCAGGCTTCTAACTAGTAATCAACATATAACTGAGAGCTGTAGATGCTGAATAAATCTAGATCTCACTCTTTATCAACTCACCATGGGACATGGGACTTTCGTGTGTGTGTGTGTGTGTGTGTGTGTGTGACTTTCTCTGGAAGCAAAAAGGAGGAAGAATTCATATCCTTGAACTTGAACTCTTCAATGAAAAGGAAAGAGTTAGCCTAGGATTAAAATTGTCCATGATTAAAGATGAACTGGGCTCATAGAGGGTGCCCAAGAGACAAAGGCCGAGTTGCATACAGTGATGACCAGTCAAATTAGAAGCCATAAACACGTGTGTTTAAGGGCTGAGGATTTTGCTCAGTGGTAGATCTCTTGCCCAGTATGTGAGAAGCCCTGGGTTAGAGCTGGGTAGGTGCTGCCGCTGACCTAAGGACTTAGCATTGGACCCAGTGCTTGCATTGCCGTGTGTTTGTCTCTTTCCTACTTCAGACCCCATTAAGACAAGGACATACAATGGCATGCACAGCCAAGGACAGAAAAAGTAAGAGGAGATGACGGCTAATGACAGGTGCAAGCCAGGATGCAGGTGGTGGAGCGGAGAACTGAATCCAAAAAGGTGGAAACCAACTCAAAGTCCGTGGGTTCTTGCCACTGAACGGTGCACTTCCAGGGTTCAGCAGAACCAAGAACCTCTCAGGAAAAAAGATGAGGGAAGGCTGATGAGAAGCCAACAGACCAAAGTCTGAGTGGGAAGACCTCAGGATACTGTATCTTGGTCCCCACCCTATGACCCACCTTGGTAGACGAAGTGAACTTAAACCAGAAACCCTGGAATGAGGTCCCTAGGTACACCTGACAGAGGGGGTAAAGGTCAGTGCCAAAAACAGAGGAATAAAATGAAGGCCTACCGACCACTGAGAGGCACCCTATTCCTTGATCCCTGGTCCCAGCTTGTTTCTAGAATAATGGGAGACCAGAGCAGGAGACTGGAGGGGACCTTTCTGGGGAAAGTTACTGCCCCAAACAAAAGACATCTACATACTGACCTTCGGGAAGCTCCTGAGACACCTCTGGCTCACCCTATTAAGGCTGTCTACTATGATCTGGCTATTTCAAAGTGATAGTGTTAGGAGGTGGGTCTCTTAAGAGGCTATTAATGTATTTGTGCTTTTATTGTGGGGGTGGATTACTTATTGCAGAAGTGTGTTCCCAATGAAGGGATGAGCTAGGTTCTATTTTTCCTCGTCTCTTGCGTGCGTGCTTGCCATCCCCCGTGTTCTGACAGCATGAAGACCTCTCCTCACCATTTCCATGCTTTTGGACTTCCTCGGTCTCCAGACCATGAACAAAGTGGACTTCTACAGCTCATAAATGACCCAGTCTAGGGCAATTTGTTACAGCAGCAGAAGATGAACTGAGATATAATATTCAAATGGTGCACATAGGACTTTAAATCAGCAGCTTCATGCTTTAATCTTAAATAAAAATGGTCAGGCAAATATTATTAGCCATTGCAAGAAAGTCTCTCAGGTAAAAAGCCGAGGCAGAGACACACAAACAGTGAAAAGAGATGCTGGGTAAAACAGTGATAATGCAGAAAACAGGAAACATTTAAAACCGACCCCCAGGAGAGGGGAACAAGTAGATATTGCACACGTATGATGAGAACCTCATATTTAGAAAGAACGAGTCCTCATGAAGAAACCACCAACGAAACGGTTTGAATATAAAGAAGAGGAAGTTGGGGCTGAAAGCGAAGTTCAGTGTCAGTGTTTCTCTCAGTTCCCATGAGACCCTGGGTCGATTCCGAGCATCACAAAAAAGAAAGACAAGGAATGTCCTAGAAAGTGGAGCAAAAAGACAGAGCTGGAAAACAGAACAGAACAGAGAACCGAACTAGAGAGTCCGCCCACGACATCTGGAGCACAGCAGAGACCGGTGGCTCACAACCACCTGCAGCTCCAGCCCCAGCACACAGGCACATGTGCATGCACACACACAAATTGAAAAAAAAAAGAAAGGAAGCATTTATCTATAAATTATTCAATAAATAAAGCAAGAGTGTTCCCAGAACTAAAGGACCAGATCAACCCCACACAATGAGAGAAGAGCCATCTGTATCATGGCCCATGAAATGGAAGTTCAGAACACTGGAATAAGGAAAATATTTACAAAATTCTAGATAGAAAAATGGAAGATTGAGAGTGATGATAGCTTCAGACTTTTAAGCATTTCTAGAGATAGAAGACAATGTCATCAAAATTCTGGAAGAAAAATGACTTCAGATCCGGCGTAATATACCCAGATAAACTGTCCACCCACAGTGAGGGTAGAACTACGCTGCTTCAGTCATCTGGAACTTAATGCACCTTTTTTAAAGGAAGCTATTGGAGAATGACTCCCGGGAAACCCACGAGCTGGAGAAGAAAGGCATGTAATTGCCATATACCGTGTGCTCAGATCTGCAGGTTTAAAGTCCTTATAGTGTGGATAATAAATATTGGTTTTCTTAAATTGAAAATATAAGAAAATAGGAGGAGGGGTGGGGGAACTGTGGGTGGCGAAGGTCTCATGGCTGGAGCCAGTACCCACCTTCTCCAAGTGGAGGTTTAGAGAGGAATGAGAATGCAACAAATACTCAAAGCTGTGGAACAGGACAAGCACAGCAATTGGACGTATGAAGGTAAGCACCAGTGGAGACAGCTGGGTTGACAATGGTTGCCCCTGGTAGGCTGAGACAACGCTTTCCCATTATAGTCCTTGAAGGACTCTGAGAGTTTATGCCCTCTCCCCCGCTCCTTCTTTCTCTACACAGGGAATTGGATCCAGGTAGGATCTTGGAAATCTTCTGCCAATGAGCTGTATTCCTAACTCTTTGGGAAAAAAAAGTCTTTTAATCAGATTTATAACCAAAGCACTCAGAAAACTGAGGCAGGAGGATTGTGAGTTCAAAGCTAGCCTGGGTAACTTATTGTCTTGTTTTTGAGACACAGGCTCCCTATATAGCCTAGGCTGGCTTTGAACTTGCTCTGTAGTTGGAAGGCCTTGAACTTTTGATCTTCCTGCCCCAGTCTTTTAAGTTCTGGGATAATGGCCTCAAACCACTAAATCTGGCTATGATTTGTGACTTTAAAAATTATATACATGTCTTATTTTGTCATAAATAAAATTTAACCCAAAAGATAATATAGGCTATGACTTAAAAATATTCTTATTTTGAATAATGCTCTTGCTGAAATTTTATGACATCTCTTCCCAAGTGAACTTGGTCTTCACTTGGTACTTAAATAATCTGCCATTAATTATGTCCAGTTTCCTGATTCAATAGAGCAGGCATTCAACAATAAATACCTCGAGAGTGTGAGGTCCCAGACCTGAGACTAGACAGTAGACCAGCAATATTTGTGTGTCCCTTTGTAAGTCCTCAAAACCCAGGGCCTGCCCTGCAGCCTTCTCTTTTGCTTGGTTGGTCTCAGCGGGTTGCCAGGGATGGAGATGGTAGTGGGAGGTGGTGTACTTGAGTGGACAGGCTGTTGCTTCCCAGGTTAGCGAGGTCCCGGGACCTCTAACTCACACACTTAATTCTTTCTCTAGATGCGTGATTCAGGGTAGAGTAACATCCCACTGCCCATGGGAGGCTCCCCCCGCCCCAGAGTCCCTTTGCCGGGCTCACTGTGACAGAATCCCCTTCACAGTCTGGGGATGGCTCCAGATCAAAATCCTGGAAGACCAGCCTCACGGCAAACCCCTCTGGAGCCTCGATGTCAGTGTGGCGCTCCTGGCCTTTGAGATATGGCTCTGGGTATCCGGGGGACGTCACTTGCTGAGGTAGCTGCTGGGCCAAGAGCACAGAGGCCTGTGTAGGGCAAGTGTGGAGGATTCCCCAAAGGAGCAGCCAGCACCTGTGAGTGAGTAGGGGAGACAAGGTGAGGTCACGCTCTACCAGAGAATATGGAAATACTGGGTTTTAGTAAGTGATGGTAAGGGATCAAAAGAGCTGTGTCCTGAGCCCCAGAGCGTGGGCATTTCCTGATGCCAATTTCCTCACCCGAGCTTGTGTAGATTCCTATCTAGGTTCCTATACAGCCTGACCTCCAAGACTTCAGGGTTTCTAACCTGGGAAGACACTGCTCCTTTTTCCCGTGAGTCTCATCTAAGCCAGGTAGTCTCCTGCCTCAGCCAGGCCTAATCCCATCCTGTAGTATAAATTAGGGGGCATTTAAACATGACTCCTGGCTCAGGGCATTGAACAGACCACTTTCAGGCAAGATTCAGTTCCCTCTAGGTCGTTCCCAACCTTCTCCCCATCCTCACCGTGTGTGTGTGTGTGTGTGTGTGTGTGTGTGTGTGTGTGTGTGTGTGTGTGTGTATGTACATACGTGTGTACATATACAACCCTGTGTCCTGCCTCCCTCTCTCCCTACCCCTTTCCTCCTCCAGGGCCCTCTGTGGGCAAACTCACATCTTGCCCATGCAGTTTGCGGAGAGAGAGATCCACAGGTGGTTTCCAGTCCTGGGACCAGGCCTCTGGAACCTGATATCTGGCACCAAACTGGACTGCTTGGCCCAGACCAGGGAGTAGGAGGTCCGGCTAGAGGAGGGCCTTTAGGGAGAAGGCAGAAGTTACTGGAAATGAGTTAAGAAATTCTGGGGTGAGTGCCACCTGCTGTCAGGCTAAGGAATAGCTCTCACCGGAATTGAAAGGAGAAATCTTCAAAACCATGCTGGGGACAGGGCAGAGTGAGAGAGAGTTGACCCTTGACTCTCGTGCTTTTTGTGGGGGAGGGCAGAGGGGCGTGTTATAACCCAGCCTGGTCTCAAACTTGCTATGTAGTGGAGACTGGTCTTGAACTCCTGTTCCTTCTGCCTCCTCTCCAGCTCTAGGATTACAGGTGAGCACCCCCCACCACACACACAAATCTTGTTTGTGTTTTTGAAACAGGGTCTCAATTTGAAGCCCAGGTTGCCGTGGAACTCATGTAGTCCAGACTGGCCCCAAAACTCATGGCAATCCTGCTGCCGTAGCCTCTGGAGTGCTGGAATTAGAGGCAGCTCTTCTGTCGTATTTTACCACATGTGTGTATCATGGGAAGGATGATGTTTCTTATGACTCTGCTGCCTTTAACGGGATAATCCGTCCTTCCCCCTAATTTACATGACCAGTCTGCCTCTTGGAGAACTTGAAGTTTATGACCCATGAACTTCTTTTCCTCTCTTTCTTGGTCAAGAATGGGTGAGTTCATTTAGTCATTTGAATTCCAACCACAGCATCTGGAGGCTCCTTGTCTGGAAGAGCTGGGACTGTGGTCCAGCCCAGGGATCTCTGGATACTTAGGGACTCAGTTGGTAACTCAAGATTTGAGGCCAATATCAGAAGGCATAGTATGAGTTAGAGGATTTCTCCCCGCACCCACCAAGGAAGACAACTCACTCATGGCTTGGTGAGTGTGAGAAGTCTGGGATGCACAGGCGGAGGTGGCTTGTCCTGTCCTTGGAGAAAGCAGGCATGCAGAAAGGATTGCAATCTAGAGCCAGTTGCTTCTTCCATTTAGCATGCGGTTATTTGGCTTCTCACAAAAGCAACACATTGCAAACCAAGGGAGTATTGTGGTGGTTTGAATGGGGATCATCCTCGTCAGCTGGGGATGGTCCCTACAGGCTGGGGACAGTCCCTACAGGCTGGGGATGGTCCCTGTAGGCTGAGTATGAACCCCCTAGGCTCACATATTTGAATGCTTGATCTCCCAGCCAGCCCAGTCTTGATCTCTGCCTACACCTTGTGGATCAGATGTGAAATCTCAGATACTTCTCCAGTGCCACTCCATGATGATAACGGACTTTGAAACTGTAAGTGAGCCCCCAATTAAATGGTTTCTTCTATAGGTTGCCTTGGCCGTGGTGTATCTTCCCAGTAATAGAACAGTATCTAAGACAAATATGTTCGGGTTAAAAGGTTAAAGAGCTGCAGTTCATGCTTGCGAGGGGCTAGCCAGCGAGTGAAGATCAGGGTCCCCAGTTTCCTAGACACAACTTTGAAAAGTGAACGAGTGCCATGTCCCAGTCCCCCACACACCTGGAGATGATTGCCCCCGTCCTTTTCATGGCTGGGATAGAATCCAGGGCCTTCCACATGCTAAGCAAGTGCCCTACTACTGAGCTACCTCACCAACTTATTTCTGCTTGTTTGATTTGGGATAGAGCTCAATTTGTAGCCCAGGCTAGCTTTGATTTCTTAGCCTCATGAGTGCCAGGATTGTAGGCATCTTCGGAAGAGTGGGCCCCTCTAGCTGGGCTCCTGAGGACTACTGAAGCCTGTTTACCCCTCTAACTATTAGGGCCACACAGAGCTCCCGGGAGGCCTGGGGTGGCTTCATCTGCACAAGGTGAGCAGTCACTTTAGCCCACAACAAATCTGACAGGAAGAAAACAGCTCGACTGAGGTGAGGAATCCTTCATAGCTGACCTTGTCCTTTTGTCCTTAACCATCTACAGGGTCCAGTCTGCACTCTGTTCCCAAGCTTTGGATCATTCATTAAGAGAGGCAGGGACCTGAACACCCAGGCTAGCACCTCAGAAAGGATGTCCCAGGAGATCTTTTTGGAGAAGAGAAAGGCTTTAAAAGGAGACTCTTAGCCAGGCGGTGGTGGCACATGCCTTTAATCTCAGCACTTGGGAGACAGAGGCAGGCGGATCTCTGTGGGTTTGAGACCAGCCTGATCTACAAGAGCTAGTTTCAGGATAGGCTCCAAAGTTACAGAGAAACCCTGTCTTGCCAAACCAGAGAGATAGAGATAGATAGATAGATAGATAGATAGATAGAGACTCCCACAGTTTTCTTCCACATTAAGGGGTATTTTGTAACACAATGTTATGATTTAAATGGGACAGAGGGATTTCCTGGAATAGGGAGCTTTCACTTTTAAAACAGAAGAAATTCTGAGAAAAATCAGAACGGATATTCATCCTACATGGCCAGGAGTTGAAGGACTGGGTGGAGGCTGCCTGGAAAGACACAGGGAGCCCAGAGGGGAAAGAAACAGGAGTCCAGGCCCAGCATATACAGGTCCCTGGGAGGGGAATCTATCTTTGGATATGAGGGTCCACTTTATTCTTTCCTGGATGTTATGGCTAAAGTTTGTATTTGGGTAAAGAGGAGGAGGCCCCCAGGGACTTGGGATTGATAATTGTGCGTGTAGCTGGTGACCACAGGCTCCCGTGGTCTGGGGATGAGCAATCACGTCCCTGTCCTGCCTTCATCACCACTTTCCCTGGTCTGGAGCCTCCTCTCCAGCTGGCAGAGACAGGAATGTGGCAATTACTCGCTAGTTTCTAGCCAGGCCTAGAGAAGCAGAGGTATCTGCCTGAATAATCATGGCACCAACACAGGCACAGTCTTTTCAGAGCTGACACTATATAGGATGGTAACACTTGGCCACAGCTGGGAGTGGGAAAGATAATAAGTCAACATGGGCACCAGAACTGTGGGGAGGGGGCAGTGTGAGGTGAGCTAGCTCTGCTTCCTGAATTTCACTTTCCTTCATCACCAGAGCCTTTTCACTTCCTTTTGTGTGCAAGGTCTCAGCTCATGGTAACCTCTGGAAGAGGTTCACCCAGTACACCCAGTAGCCTTTAAGTTACCTGTCCACTTGGGCATGGCCTCTTATACTATATATGCCGATGTAAAGCGTGGGTCTGGTCTCTTCTGGCTGTGGGATTTGGTTGCTGTTCCCCGTTTCAGCAGAGGATTGTGATCTGTGAGTCTACCCCTAAATAAATAACCCACTATTATACTGAACTAGTGTGGGATTTCTTTTAAGCGTCCTTCTTCATCTGGCACCCCTCGTGGATCCAAACTCCATACCTACTGGGTGGATCGGCTTAAAGGCCTAAATGGTCCAAAGCCCAGAAAGTCTCCCACCCCCACCCACTTGACTTGACCTACTAAGTGTTTTTTTTTTTTTTTTTTTTTTTTTTTGTAAAACCCCTGCCATAGCAGAGTTAACTGCGTGCAGCGACTTGGAAATTTCCCAAGCTCGCACACCCCCTGCCCCCACTGCCACATTCCCTGCTACATGTCGACTTGCACAACTTCCGGTTTGTACTCCTCACTCCTGAGTTCTGGGCTTCTTGCTCCGTGTAAGGAGTTGATTTACTTGCTTTTAATTTGTCAAGCAAAGCATAGTTCTCAGTATTTAACCAGCACCAAAGCTGAGAAACCAAAGCAGCTCAGGACTGTTCCTGGCACCAGGTTACACCTCTAGTCATGACTCTGCAACCACGACACCTGCTGGACAAAAAGATTATTACACCTAAAACAATTTACCAGATTTCATAACAGGTAATTAATAAATCAATAAACTTGAAAGTTATATAATTGCAGACAACATTATCTTTGAAACTTTTAGTAACTTTTTTGCTAATGCTATGGATTGTATTCTGCAAGGTTTATATGGTTATTGAGACTCAGTTTTTTCTTCATATTATATATATATATTTTGGTTTTTCGAGACAGGGTTTCTCTGCAATTTTTGGTGCCTGTCCTGGAACTAGCTCTTGTAGACCAGGCTGGCCTCAAACTCACAGAGGTCTGCCTGCTTCTGCCTCCCGAGTGGTGGGATTAAAGGCGTGCGCTACCACTGCCTGGCCATATCATATCCTTAAAAAATGGTTTGATAGCTGGGCGGTGGTAGTGCACGCCTTTAATATGGGCACGTGGGAGGCAGAAGCAGGCAGATCTCTGTGAGTTCGAGGCCAGCCTGGTCTACAAGAGCTAGTTCCAGGACAGGCACCAAAAATTACAGAGAAACCCTGTCTTGAAAAAAAATTGTATAAAAAATGGCTTGATAACAGAGCCAAGAATGAGGCACTTTTAGAAATGATACAGTTTTGACAGACTAATAATGAATATCTAGCTGACAGGATTAATACCATCAAAAATCAAAAGTTACATGAAAAATTAATACTATTGAAAAGGGTAACATTAATTTGACAGACAAAATTGAATCCATGTCAAAGAATACTGAAAAATTATCTGAAAAAATTCATACTGTAGAATTTGACAATGAAAATTTGTTAAAAAGTTATGATAGGTTAGCAGATAGAGTATCTCTCCAGGAAGGCAATCTGCATGCTATCCAAATAATGTCCAAGGATGAGGTGTTATCTTTAAAGGAAAAACTTCAGACCTTGGAATCACATGTTCAGAATGAGGACAAGAGGCTAGGTGCCTCAATGAAATCACTAGAAATACATACAGGCCAGGAGATTCAGACTTTACAATAGACAATATTAAAAAGATTTGAAATGATTGATGAAATTATTGGAGCTGGTGAACAGGGAAAGAAGGAATGAGGACAGGATTCAACATTGCCAGTAGCTGTCAGAGATGACTTACCCAGGGTTTTAGCTTCCTACCCTGTAATCTACTCTGAAAAAGCATCAAGTTCTAAAGGCCCAAAATTATCCAAAGAAGGTAGATGGATACCTACAGGAATGAATGCTCTAAAAGAAATAAAGCAAGCAATTGTAACTTACAGCTTGCATTCTGCATTTGTTAGGGAGATGGTAAAGACATGGACTTCTAGCATTAAGGGGATGCCACACGATTGGCTTCAGTTAGTTTCAGCAGTCCTGGATGATGGGTCACAGCTGATGTTTAAATGCTATTTCAGAGAAGAGGCTAAAATTTTAGAAAAACAGGGAAAAGCAAAAGGACTTGGGACTTCGCAAGGTCAAATTCTTGGCCAGGGCACCTGTGCTGACCCATAGGCTCAAGCTCTTTATGATGAACACATCTTGTCCCTATGCCATAAAGCAGCCTTAAATACTTGAGACAGGATTCAAGAACTAGGAAAACTAATTGAATCAATATACCAGCGTTAAACAGGGCCAGAGAGAACCCTTTAGTGACTTTTTACAAAGACTAACTAAGGCTGTACAAGCAGGAGTAACAGACCCAGATGCTAGACAAGTACTTATTGAATCTCTGGCTTTTGAAAATGCCAACTTAGAATGCAAAAAGATATTTGGGCCTTTAAAGGTAAGATAAGCACCAATGGATAAATGGATCCTGTATACAATGAACACTGAGACATTTGACTATAATACTGAATCTTGGGTAGGAGAAGCAATTTCCAAAGGAATGAGGAGACATCAAAATGCCAAATGTTTTAATTGTGGTAGAATAGGACATCTGAGAAGGGATTGTAGACAAGGAATTCCTAGGAATAATATCTCCTCTGGGAATGGCAAGAATAGGAGGATTCAGCCTTCAGGTATATGTAGAAGGTGTGGCAAAGGTCGACATTGGACCAATGAATGAAGATCAACAAAAGACAAACAAGGCAGCCTGATACCATTGGGAAACTCCTTGGGGGGGGGGCTCTTGCAGGCCCCCAAGTCAAAAGTGGTTCAGTCTTTTCCAGTCACTGTTGAGGACTTGTCTCACTAGGAAAATTAAAAATCTAGAGCCTTCTGTAAAAAACCATACTGTTCTAGACGATGGAATAAACAAGGAGGATAAATCAAAAATCCCAATAGGAAATAGGAAACATATATTCTGGAAGACTTCTATAAATGATCAAAGAGCAAAGCTAAGAGTGTATCTAAATGGCATTGTAATTGTGGGTTTGATAGACAAAGGTGTGGACGTTAGTATCATTACTCCAGAATCTTGGCATCCAAATTGGCCTCTTCAAGAGGCAGATGGTCAATGACTAGGAACTGGAACCCTATCTCAAGTGAAAAAAAGCACAAAATGGGTTGAATGCATAGGACTAGAAGGACAGAGAGGAAGGCTGAGGCCATATGTGGCTAATATTGCAGTGCATTTATGGAGTTGTGACCTGCTGTAGCAATGGAATACCCAGATTAACATTTCTGCAGTCCCAGAAACTCATAATTCTGGAAAGGATATTATAAGGTACTATACATAAAGATCACCAGCCATTAAGGCTGTACAAGAATACAAAGCAACTAGCAAACCTTCAGAAGTACCAATGGCCTACATTTAAAATGGATAACTGAGAAACCAATATTGTTTAGACAGTGGCCATTAACAGAAGACAAACTGCAGGCTTTAGAACAGCCGGCATAGGAACAACTAAATGCTCACCATATTGAAGAATCAACCAGCCCTTGGGATTCTCCTGTACTTGTTGTTAAAAAGAAATCCAGTAAATGGAGAATGGTGACAGATCTAAAAGCTGTCAACAAGGTAATTCAACCTATGGGTCCTCTACAATCTGGAATTCCTCTGCCTTCTCTGTTACCAAAAGGGTGGCTTCTCATAGTTATTGATTTGAAATATTGTTTCTTCACTATGCCTTTACAAGAAAAGGACAGAGAAAAATTTGTCATCATAGTGCCTACTTATAATAATTCTCAGCCTAGTAGGAGATATCAATGGACTGTCCTCCCACAGGGAACGCTCAATAGTCTCACATTGTGCCTGTACTTTGTAAGTCAGCCACTGGAAATAATATGTAAAAAATTTCCAAAATCTATAATTTATCATTACCTGATGACATTTTGCTATCTGACTTAAAAATAGATACTTTAGAAAGAATGTTTGAAGAAGTAAAGAAAGTTTTGCCAAAATGGGGATTACAAATTGCTCCTGAAAAAATAGAGGAGATTCTGTCAATTACCTAGGTCATAGAATAGGTTTACAGAAAATTAGGACACAAAAGGCACAAGTTAGGAGAGACTGGTTGCGGACTCTTAATGACTGTCAAAGATTGTTCAGAGACATTTCTAGTCTATGACCAGCTGTTGGGATAACACCTGATCTAATGGTTCATTTAAACAAAACCTTAGATGGTAACAAAGACTTAAATAGTCCCAGAGAATTAACAGCTGAAGCAGAAAAGGAATTGATTGTAGTTGAGGAAAAATTACAGGAGGCACATGTGGATAGGGTGAATCCAAATCTTAATTGCACTTTAGTCATATTACCTTCCAGAATTTCTCCTATAGGAATTTTAGTGCAAAGGGAAGATATTATCTTAGAATGGATCTTTTTCCCACATAAACCGAGTAAAAATTAAAAACTTATGTGGAAAATGTCTCTGAATTAACTATAAAAGGTAAATTGAGACTTTGTCGATTAGCAGGTAAAGATCTAGCAGAGATTATAGTGCCTTTTACTACTGAGGAAGTAAAAAAATATGGGAAGACAATGAACCATGGCAATGAGCTTGTGCTAATTATTTGGGAGAAATTAATAGCAATTATCCCAAAAGTGATAGACTTAGCCTTATAAAGAGAGCTTCTTGGATTCTTCCCTAAATTGTACATGATGCTCCAATAACTGGAGCCTGTACATTTTATATTGATGCTAATAAATCAGAAAAGGCAGGTTACAAACCAGAAGAATTAAGTAAGGTGGAACAAAACCCTTATAATTCTGTCCAAAAGGCAGAATTATATGCTATTCTCATGGTGCTAAGGGATTTTAAAGAACCTCTTAATATAGTTACTGTTCACAATATGCAGAAAGAGTTGTCTTACATATTGAAACTGCTGAATTTATACCAGATGATACAGAATTGACTTCATTATTCATACAGGTTCAAAATATAATCAGGGATAGGCTTTGTCCCATATACATAACACACATTTGATTCTATACAGGTCTGACAGGTCCTCTAGCACAAGATAATGCAGAAATTGATCGATTACTGATGGGAAGTGAGTTGAAGGCCTCAAAATTCCATAAGTAGCATCATATCAATAGCAAAGGTTTAAAGAAAGAGTTTTCTATTACATGGCAACAAGCTAAGGAGATTATAAAGAGATACCCTACTTGCTCTTTGTATAACCAAACACTTGCAGGTACTAACACAAAGGGTACTCAAAGGAATGAAATCTGGTAGATGGAAGTTCTCCACTTTACAGACTTTGGAAAATTAAAATATGTAAACCACACCATTGACACTTATTCAGGTTTTCAGTGGGCAACTGCTTTAAGCTCAGAAAAGGCTGATTCAGCAATCACACATTTATTAGAAGTTATGGCCATCATGGGTATACCTGCACAAATAAAAAACAGATAATGGTCCAGCTTATGTCTCTAGGAAAATGAAATGGTTTTTTGCTTATTATAATATAAAGCATATTACAGGTATACCACACAATCCTACAGGTCAGGCAGTTATAGAAAGATCAAATTGAACTATAAAGGATATGCTAAACAAACAGAAAGGGATGGAAAATACCCCCAGAAATAGATTACATAATGCTTTATTAACCTTGAATTTTCTTAACGCTAATGAGAAAGGGACAACAGAAGCAGAGAGACATTGGATAATAGAAAAGTCTTCTGAATTAAATCTGCTGGTGTATTTCAAGGATGTGTTGACCTCACAATGGAAGCCAGGAGATGTGCTACGTTGAGGAAGGGGTTTTGCTCTTGTTTCAACAGGAGGAGAAAAGTTATGGATACCATCAAAATTAATAAAGATTCAGTTTGAAAAAAAATCTCTTGAGAAAAAGAAATGACGGCTCATCCACAGAGGTGACAACCATATAGGTGGTAAGGACACCATATAGGGTTGGGGCAGGGTTCTACTCTTGTCTTTACAGGAAACTACACATCTTCAAAAATTCAAAAGATCCTGGATGTTTGGATGCTGACAGAAGGAAAAATAACTATCCAATAAGGATCATCAAGAAAAAGGAATATGACTTGATAGGTGATCAAAACATATACATATATATGCATATACATAAATATATAGAGCTGGCTTTGAAGTTGGATAATGGCTCTGTCCTTCTCTAAATCCAAGCATGTTGTTAAAAGAAAAATTCAGAGTTTCTGTCTCATGTCAAGATCCTTCTATTATGGGGCAGAAAGAAGAAAGAATTTAGAAAAGTTTTGCTTTTCTTCATACCTATTTTTGTCTCTATCATACCTTTTATTGAACACATATGTCTGTATATGTCTATATAAATAATGTTTAAGTTTTCCACAATGAACAATGAATTTTCCTGCAGTAATCTTTGAAGTTTCCAGGAAGAAAATGGGGCTCCACAACAACTCCACCTGGTTGATATGATGTCATGATGCTGATAGCACTACTACAAGACCTGTTTTGGGTACCAGCTGCTGAAGATGGTTCCAAATTGGTTAGCTGAAATGGTGCACTTTTTTACAAAGTTCTGGCCAGAACTCCAAATAGGAACCTCAGAAAAACCCTACCAAATACTCAGAGACCATTTGCAATTATACCAGACAGTAATCTTGGAACTTAACCATCATTTTACTTTCACAGGATCCCATAGAAAGAACATCGCCTCCATGACAGCTGGAAGTAATTCTAGAAGACAAACAAAGTTTGTCCTCAGGGTTAGGGACGTCATTTAGGAGTTGATTATAATTGGTATAGGGTTGGGGGTTGGGGAAGAAATTTTATAGGCTCAGCTAACTGTCTCCTTTTTATACAGTCCAGGACCACACTCCATTTTTAGTGGGGGTCTGTCCTAATTGGTTTTCTTTTGCAATATCAATTTTCTATTGATATTTCTATAACCAAAGCAACTCCAAGATAGTTGGAGCTTTCAGTTTCAGAGTATCCATAATCATCATGGTGGGGAGGCAACAGGCAGGCAGGCATGGCACTGGAGCAGTAGCTGAGAGCTTATATCTTGAGACATAGCCCTGAGGGAGAGAGAGATAACTGGGAATGGCATGAGCTTTTAAAATATCAAAGTCTACCTCCAGTGACAGGAAGTGTTTATCTAAACTGTTCTATTATCAATAAAACCTGGGAGTCAGATATTGGGGCAAAATCCTGATAGGTCAAGAAAGTGGGAAAGGAATGACCAGCTGACCCTCTCTCTGTGCTTCCCAGATTGAAAGAAAAGGCCCAAGATCTTTTTTTTTTTGTTTGTTTTTTTGTTTTTTTTTTCGAGACAGGGTTTCTCTGTAGCTTTGGAGTCTGTCCTGGAACTAGCTCTTGTAGATCAGGCTGGCCTCAAACTCAGAGAACTCCAAATAGGAACTGCCTCTGCCTCCCGAGTGCTGGGATTAAAGGCGTGCGCCACCACTGCCCGGCTTGGGCTCAGATCTTTCTAATGAAAGACCCCCAAAGTGGTCTTTCACCGAGAAGCCCCCAGACTCAATAACCAGGCCATCAGATGCAAAAGCACGAGGTTTAATTCACGATTCACGTTTGCACAAGCGGGTGCCCAGCTTCGGGATAGCTAAGCACCCCGAGTATCCATGAAAGCAAGTTTTTATAGACAAAATCACAAGTTTTACATAAATTATAATATGGGGTACGGGTACAATTGGGATTGGTCTAGATATTCAACCCAGAACGAAATTAACATAGTCCAGCCTGTTTTCAAAGAATTTAGGTACGTGACATTCTGCATGGCATCCTGACATCCTGCTTTTCCCATTGTGGTTTAGTTTGCAGATTGGTAATCATTCACTATGACCGGTTCTGATAATCATCTGCTTAGAAGATTGTGACTGGTTCTGATAATTGCTAGCCTTCCTGCCCTTTGTGGGGGGGGGGGAAAGGAAGAATCTGCTGGAGTGCAACAATTAAACCTGTTTACCATGCTTTGTAGTCTTACATTACCCGACTCATCTAGTTCGTTATGAAAAATCAGTTGGGACCTTTCACTAAGCCCCTCCGTACTCATTCCTGTGCCTCTCCAGAGTATCCTGGGTCCTACAAAATCTTTATGGCTAATTCCGGTCAGCTAGTCATTGACTTACTCCTGTTTCAAGGTTAACTTTTTTAACAGTCTCGTTGTTTCACAGTGCGATCAAATATCCTACAACAGTGACACATCTTCCACAAGACCACACCTCCTAGTCCTTCCCAAACAGTTCCACCAAGTGGAGACTGTCTTAGTAAGGGTTTTGATTGCTGTGATGAGACACTGTAATCACCTCAACTCTTTTTTAAAAAATTATTTTATTTATTTTGGTATCTTGCCTACATGTATGTCTGTGTGTGGGTGTTGGATTCCCTATGACTGGAGTTACAGACAGTTGTGAATTGCCATGTGGGTGTGGAGAATTGAGCCCAGGTCCTCTGGAAGAGCACCCAGTGCTCTTAATCACTGAGCCATTTCTCTAGCCCTGAGCATGACAGCTTCTATAAAGGAAAACATTTAACTGGGGCTGGCTTACAGTTTAGAGATTTAGTTAATTATCGTCATAGAGGGAAGTATGGGGGCATGCAGGCAGATGTGGTGCTGGAGGAGCTGAGAGTTCTATGTCTTGCTCCGCAGGAATCAGGAAAAGAACACCACACTGGGCGTGGTCACACCTTCTCCAACAAAGCCACACCCACTCCAACAAGGACACACCTCCTAATAGTGCCATTCCCTATAGGCCAAGCATTTAAACACATGAGTCTATGGGTTCATTCCTATTCAAACCAGCACAGGGACAAAGTATTCAAATATATGAGTCTATGGGGGCCATTTCTATTCAAACCACCACAGGGTCTTCCTACCTTAATGGGTCTAAGTAACATGATCCCTCACAGGCAGATCAGAGGCTACATATCCATCATGGGTGTGCCCAGAGGCTTGTCTTCCAGGTAATTTCAGATCTCATCAAGCTGACAATTGAAAGTGACCGTCACAGTTGCCCAGGAGGACAATCCTCCTGCCCTACTTACCAAGTGCTGCACACATTGGACCACAATGCTGAGGCGCAGCTTGTTTCTAAAGCCCTGACCATCGGGATGAGATTGGCAGCTCCCGTCAGGAGGACTGCTGATTCTGTGGCCTGGCTGTCACACGAGCTACAAACAGATGACTTTTTTTTTTTTTTGACACAGAAAACAAATCATATCCTTCAGGTCACGTAAGACCAGATTAAATGATCTCTTGAACTTATTTTCCCATTAGTTTTGCAATGTAAACTTATTCCTTTTCCCCCTCTTATTTTTTCTACTGAGCTTTCAAATTTGAAACAAGCTGCAATGCATCTGTTTAGGAGTTGGCTGCAATACGGGATGAATATTAATAGGAAGTCTGTATGTTTCAAACCCTCGTGTAAAACATGAAGAAACATGCCATAGTGTTCTGTGCTAAGCTGTGCTGTGAAATTGATGTTTGCACTCCCCAAAAGAAAACCCCACAGCCACACTTAGATGCCAGTGCCAAAGAATGAAGTGTATGGAGTGTCAGAATCGGACAAGTGTGCTGATCCGTGCTTGCGATCCCAGCATCTTGGGGACTGAGGCAGCAGGATCATAAGGTACATGGTGAGACACTGTCTCAAAAATTAAAAGCAGCAAAAATGGTCACGGTGGCACAGAACTATAATCCCAACACTTGGGAGGTGGATGCAGGAAGATCAAGAATTCAAGAGCACCCTCAGTTACACAGAGGTCATAAGATTCTTGTCTCAAAAAATCAAACCAAAACAACAACAACCCCCAAACAACAAACAAACAAACAACAAAAAGCAAGTGAGCTAAATGGCAGTGCTACCTTTAGTCCCAAGTCTTGAGAGGCAGAAGCAGGCAGATCTCTGTGAGTCTGAGGCTAGCCTGGTCTGTATATTAATGAGTTCTAGGCCAGCCAGGGTTACAGAGTGGGACCCCATCTTAACAAAGCCAAATAAAACAAGAGAGAGAAAGGAAAGGAAAGAAAACAAAAGAATAACTGTGAGTGCTTAGTAGGACAAGACAGAGGTGGAAGAAGCCTGCGGGCTTGGAAACCGAAGTAACAATGATCCTGACAGAAGAACAGAGGAAATGTTTTTAAAAATGAGCAGAAACTCAGGGACCTGTTGGAAATGTAAAGCTTCTGAATGCATATGTTATTTCAAATGGAGATGGAGAGAGAGAATCATGCAGAAGAAACATTGGAAGAAATGGTGGTGTGGTCCATTGACTCAGGCAATATGTGTTTACTGAGGCATTAAACACAACAACCGAGGTATGGAATTGGGTTAGAGGCCCATTGGCAGGTCAATAAAGAAAATGTGACACACACAGACAGAGTGGTGTTTTATTCAGAAAAAAAGAAGAGGAGGAGGAGGACATGTCATTTTTAGAGAATGAGCAGAGCTAGAGACCATCACGTTAATCAAGAAAAACCAGACCAGGGAAGAAGGAATCCAGATCAAGGAGGAAGGGGATGGGGCATGGAAACAGAAGGGAGCTGATTTGTCAGGGGAAGGGACCTGCAGAGGTGGGAAGAAGAAGAGAAGATAAAGGGGGCGTGAATATGAGCAAAGTACAACAATATGAATGAAACCATTGTTTGATGTGCTAACTAGAAAAATAAAAAATAAACTGTGACTGAACTCTTCCTAGCTTGAATGAGAGATGTGTTTTCAGATTCAGGAAGCTCAGTATACCCAAAGCAGAACTGAAAATTAAAAGTAGAGTCAGTTGAAAAGATAAAGGAAAGATCTAGAAAGCAGTCAGAGAGGAGTAGGAAAGAAAGCTTGTGTAAGCCCTGGATTCAAGCCACACGACCAAAAAACAAATGAATGAATGAACAAATGAACGAATTCCCCTAAAAGCCTCCGGAGGAAAGAACTCCCCGAAGCAATTCAGAGCAGAAACAGCTCCTTTAAGATGCTACAGAAGGTGGCGCAGGCCTTTAATCCCAGCACTCGGGAGGCAGAGGCAGGCGGATCTCTGTGAGTTCGAGGCCAGCCTGGTCTATAAGAGCTAGTTCCAGGACAGGCTCCAAAGCTACAAAGAAACCCTATCTCAAAAAACCACACACACACACACACACACACACACACGATGCTACAGAAAGGGCCAGTGATGTAAAAGGTGCCTGTAAAGCAAGTCCTTGGGAGGCTGAGCAGGTGAATCATGAGTGTGAGGTCAGCCTGGGTCAAAACTGAGACTCCATCTACGAAGGAAAAACAAACCCTTCCAGGACTCAGATGAACAAAGACAAGGCCATCCGCAGACCCACACCATGAGAAGCAGAAGAGATGTCTTCAGGATAAAAGACAATGAGACCGGGGGAAGAGCAGAGAGAAATGGTGAATTTGTGGATACAAGTAAGATGCACTTAAAAAAAAAAAAAGATTGGTGTAGCAGGGCAGTGGTGGCGCACGCCTTTAATCCCAGCAGAGGCAGGTGGATCTCTGTGAGTTCAAGGCCATCCTGGTGTACAGAGCTAGTTCCAGGACAGGCTCCAAAGCTACAGAGAAACCCTGTCTCGAAAAAAACAAAAACAAAAACAAACAACCCCCACATAAAAAAAGGATATGTGTGTGTGTGTGTGTGTGTGTGTGCGTGTGTGTGTGTGTGTAATGTGTGCAGGTGCCTGCAAAGGCCAGAAGAGGGCATCAGATTTCCTGGTGCTGGAGTTCCACTCGAGGTAGGATAAGTCCTGGGATATGGAGAATGTTATGTTTTGGAGGAGCAGTAAGCACTCTTAGTTATCTCTCCAGCCCCAAGCTTTTCTTCTTAATATCTTTAAAATGCATATAATCATTTAGGGCAAAAGCATACCACTGTATTGTGTGGTTTATGACTAAATGGATGTAATCTGTGAAGCCTGGGGTTAAGGATGTATACTGTAATCGCTGCTCAGTGGTTCTCAAAGAGCAAGTCTTTCCAGGTGTAGTCAGGGAAGCCTTAGGGGTCCTTCAGGACCTTTTTTCTGGGTCCAAAGAATTTCCATGAAAACCTCCAGCTGTTGTTTGTTTTTTCTCATTTTCTCATGAGCATACAGCAGAGCCCGTTGGAGGCCGCAGGACATGTGCTGACTCATCCTCTGACATCCATGGGAATGCAAGTTGCATATTTTTTTGGTTTTAAAATCTTCCATTGGAATGTCCAGTTTGACAGAACTTACGTAAGCAAAAGCTCTTCGAGGTTCTCAATAATTTTTATAAAGTTTGAGAGGAGCTGCCTAACAACAGCAGGGGACCTGGGGCTGTAAAGCTAAAGGGATGACATACAAATTAAAGAGGGTTTATGCACGCCAACCTTGTTTAGTCTGAGGGACTGTTTCTGACAGAGGGAACATATTAGTGACCCTTCCTGCACGGTGACTAGTAACTGACACAAATTAACTCGAGGTAGGAAGGGTTGGATTTACAGGAAGAGCAGGTCAGCCCGGGTGGCAGGAGTGGCTTGGTCTGTAGGACCAACTAGAAAGGTGATCCTTGCCGGGTGGTGGTGGCGCACGCCTTTAATCCCAGCACTCGGGAGGCAGAGGCAGGTGGATCTCTGTGAGTTCGAGGCCAGCCTGGTCTACAGAGCTGGTTCCAGGACAGGCTCCAAAGCTGCAGAGAAACCTTGTCTCGAAAAACAAAAAACAAACAAACAAACAAAAAAAAGATTTTAAAAAATGGGCTGGAGAGATGGCTCAGAGGTTAAGAGCACTGACTGCTCTTCCAAAGGTCCTGAGTTCAATTCCCAGCAACCACATAGTGGCTCACGACTATCTGTAATGAGAGCTGGTGGATCTGGGGACCTCTTCTGGCCTGCAGGTGTACATGCAGGCAGAACACTGTACACATAATAAATAATAAAGAAAACATTTTTTTTTTAAAAAAAGAAAGATGGTCTGGGGAAGCAAGGATTCAATGGTTTTCACCTTTACCGGTTTATCCAGGTCCCCAGTCCTGCTATCCATAACCACGGTGAGTTTTCCCTCTTCATTATTCCCGGAGGCACATCTATGTGAGCTGGCCCTAGGAGGCAAGCCCCTGGGCACACCTGTAGAGGATTTTCTAGATCCAGGAGGTTGTCTAACAACGCCTGTGAGGTGCAGCCGTCTTCAACCCAAGATAACGTCCTCACTAGAACCTGAGATTAGACTGATAGCGTGATCCTGCCCTACCAGCCCACCGAAGAGCTGCCCAGTGTTTCTGTTAAATCTATGATACTTTGTTACAATAGTTCAATCCAGGGAATACAAGGGAGAACTCCTAGGTTAGTACCGGGCAGTTTCCTTTGCAGTGTTCAACACGTCCAGTGGATTTCCCCTTCCCCTTCAGCTTGTGTAAATTACATGAGAAACACCTCTGAGGAATTTTCTTGTTTCGATTAATTGGTGTAGGAAGATCCATCTTTTAGATTTATTTGTTTATGTATTTATGTATTTATGTATTTATTTATTTATTTATTTATTTATTTATTTATTTATTTATTTATTTATAGACAGGGTCTCATTGTGTGTCCTTGGCTCTCCTTGAACTCACTGTGTAGACCAGGCTGACCTTGAACTCACAGAGATCCACCTGCCTCTGCTTTCTGAGTGCTGGGACTAAACGGCGTGTGTCACTCATCTTGATTGTGTTTCCTGGGCTTGGGTTCTGGGCTGTATAAAAAGGAGAAATGCTTGAGGGGGGCACAGGCATCATTGTTCTGCCTCCTGACTGTGGATGTGATGTGAACAGCCACCTCACGTCCCTGCTGCCATGTCTTCCTTTCCCTGATAGACTGTGGCCTGGAACTTGAGCCAGAAGAAATCGCCTCTGAGCTGCTTTTGTTGGGAAATTTGTCACAGAAACAGGAAGACAAATGAGACAGTCTACCCCACGGTCTTAAACCCTGTCACGTTCACAAGGAAGATGGACTGTCACGACGGCCTATTCGACCACCATGACTTGCCGGGGACACAAGCCTTCCAGCCGGCTCAGCTTCAGGGAAACTGGGAGGGAGAGTTCATCATCTCATTCTAACTCACCCTTCTGATGCTCTTTCCGTTATCCAAATGCCGGCCACTAAAGAGCACAAGATGCACCTGCCCTGTGCATGCATGACCTGCACAAGCATGACGTCTGCGATCCTGGGCATAGGGGAAGCAAGCCAGGCACGGGGCTGGGGGCTCATGCCTGTAAGTGCTCTATGTAAGCTGTAAATGCATGGTGTTCACAATGTAGAAAACGCTCAAGAGACAAACTTTACAGTCTGCAGCAAGTGCATCACGATGGAGTTTATGAACAAAGGAAACTGTATTGTTTTCTTTTTTTCAAGATAGGGTTTCTCTGTGCAACAGTCCTGGCTGTCCTGGAACTCACTCTGTAGACCATGGTGGCCTTGAACTCAATGAGATCCACCTTCCTCTGCCTCCCAAGTGCTGGAATTAAAGGCATGTGCCACCACTGCCCGGCACAAAGCAAACTTCTAAAGTGAAATTTCTGTAATGTTGGCTCACTTCAGTAAAGTAAGTGTACTTAAAGTTATAACTGTAAACAAGGTTTGATGACAGACTTCTGTAATCCCAGTATACAGGAGGTTACGGTAGGAGGATTGTGAGTTTGAAGCCAGCCTGGGCTTCATAGGGAGACCTTAGCTCCAAAAGCCAAAGAGGGTGGGAAGATGGTTAAGCACTAGCCACACAAGCCTGCTGACCCAAAATCAGTCCCAGAATCCACAAGGCACGTGTCTGTAATCTCAGTACTTTTACAGTGGGATGAGAGGTGGGCCAGCTAGCCCAGAGCACTCACTCACACAGCACCCAAAGCAACAAGGGATCCCCTGCTTCAGCAAAGTGGGAGATGAGAACCGGCTATGGAAAGCTGTTCTCAGGCATATGTGGACCCCACCCCCAAATAAAGGAATGTATTTTAACTGCCCCCCAAACAAAAATATACATCATTGTGGTTAAATAATGGTCCTGTCTAAGGCAGATGAGGAGGAATAAACCAGAAATTTCTTTTTCCCTCATTTAATAGCTGAGGCTAGCTTCAAACTCATGGTAATCCTCCTGCCTCAGCACTCAGGTGCTGCGTTCACAATGGGCTCCCAAGTAAGGGGTCCTGAAAATAACATGACACACTGGCTCTGCAGTATCTTTAATACTTGTCACTATGAGGGACTTTTAAAAAGAATTTCAAATGAAATTAAAGATTTTTATTTTAAATGCATGAATGTTTTGTCTATATGTGTATATGTCCACCGCGTATGTGCCTGATGCCTACAGGGGTCAGAAGAGGGGTCAGGTACTGGGGAACTGGAGTCATGGATCACCATGTAGGTGCTGGGAATCAAACCTGAGTCCTCTGCAAAAGCAGCAAGAACACTTAACGTCTGAGTGGTCCTGAGGAACTTTTCAACCTTAGATGTAAATTTGGGAGGCTGGCTGAGTCAAGATTGTGCTCCAGAGACCGGGAATATTGTCTAAAACCAAATTGACACCACCCCCACCCCACCTCAATGGTCCCTCTCACCTAAATTCGTTTCCAAGTCCATTGACTTCTGTTTCTCATTAACCGAGGCGGGCAAAGGGCATGGGCAGGGAGAGGGGGATGGAGGCAAAGCAAAGCACACGTGGGTGTAAATCTAGGAAGTTTTGACTTTTATCGTTGGTTGTAATTTGAAAATCATGTTGGTGCTGCCACCTGCTGCTCTGTGAGGGAATGAGCCCAGGAGAAAGGGCCTGGATTTTCCCGGTCCGGGGCTTTATGTAGCTCTCCTAGGGAGAGGAGTTACTAGCTCTGCCCAGCGCAAGGGGCCACAGGAGACCGGGGACAGTAGACGACATGAGAGAGTTGCTTCTCTCCTTCCCTCGTGTGAACCTGACATCGAACTCAAGTCGTCAGGTTTGGCGGCGAGCGCCCTTGCTCGACTGAGCCGGCTCGCCAGCTCAGTTTGTCTTCTCCTTTCCAAACTTTGCCCCCCCGCCAAGACACTCTGGGACTTCTGGGTCCAGCACCAGGGTTGAAGGAAGATCCAGTACAGCATCCGGGCTGAGGTGACCTGAGTAGGTCGGGCTGGGAGCCTGGGCTTCTGTTCTGAATGGACAGTAGGGCTGTGGGATGCCGAGACAAGGTGGCTCTGACGACCTGGTTTGTTCTGCATGCTATTCCACACTGCAGTCATTGACTGAAGTCACAGACACTCACAGCAGGGTCCAAACCAAACCCCAAATCCAGCCACGAGTCTTAGCTCTCAAGCCTACCCTCCCTACTGCTATTATCTACAGCTAAATCACACCCTCCCCATCTGAAGCCTTTTCAAGGTGTGAGCCCGCTGAGAGCTCCGTTTGTCTGTCCTGTCCGGTTCATCCTCAGTAAGTGTGGTCTTCTCATCCGCCCCCCCCCCCCCCCGCCTCATTCTGCCACTTGCTCATGTGTTAGTCTCACTATTAATCTTATGGAGTCTCCATTTCTCACACTTGCCTGACCTCTTCCCGCCATGCCACTGCCACACCCTTCAGTCACAGGAGGGCAACACAGCACGGCACTGCCGTAAAAAGGTGGCTCCAAGCTATCTTCAGCAGGTTCGAACCAAGGAAGGCACCACTACCTAAAAGTTTTGTGACTGTCTCCAATGTGTGTGATTTCTCCGAGCCACTGGCGTCCTCCTCTGTAGAACACAGAGCAATGAAGCTTGCACTAGGGGGCTATAGTGAAGATTAAATGAGTTTATAACTTAAATTGTTTAGGAGGATGCCTGCCTGGTCCTTAGTGAACAATACGCTTCATCCTGAGTTTGTGGAGGTAAGAAAGGAAAACGGTTAGCTCAGTGGTTCCCCACCAGGAGCAGAACCACTCTGTAGGGAGTATTTGACAATCTCTTGAGATTTCCAACAAAAAAACAAAACAAAAACAAACAAACAACAAAACAACAACGGGGAATACTACTGCCACCTAGTGGGTAGAGACCAGTGATGCGCCCTATATTTGTGCCTCGTGTAACCAAGATACCTGATCCGAAAGGTCAATACTGCCAAGGCGGAGAAGCCCAGAAGCTCCAACTTGCCTAGGTTTAAAGTCCAGATTTCCTTTTTTATTTTACATATAACCTCAGTAAAAGATGGAAACTTGGTCCTTAGTTTCCTTAACTGCAGAATAGAGACATAAAAAGGCAGTTCGTATCTCCTCAACCCCCACCAGACCTCATCCATGGGTCTGACATAGCCAGAATGGCTCAAACTCATTATGCAGCAGAGAATGATCTATTTTTGTTTGTTTGTTTGTTTTTCGAGACAGGGTTTCTCTGTAGCTTTTGGAGCCTGTCCCGGAACTAGCTCTTGTAGCCCAGGCTGGCCTCGAACTCACAGAGATCCGCCTGCCTCTGCCTCCTGAGTGCTGGGATCTTTTTTTAAAAATATTTATTGACCTCTACATTTTTCTCTGCTCCCCTCTCTGCCTCCCCCTCCCCCCTTCAATACTCCCCCAAGGTCCCCATGCTCCCAATTTACTCAGGAGATCGTGTCTTTTTATACTTTCTACTTCCCATGTAGATTAGATCTATGTAAGTCTCTCTTAGTGTCCGCATTGTTGTCTAAGTTCTTTAGGATTGTGGTTTGTAGGCTGGCTTTCTTTGCTTTATGTTTAAAAACCACCTATGAGTGAGTACATGTGATAATTGTCTTTCTGTGTCTGGGTTACCTCACTCAAAATAATGTTTTCTAGCTCCATCCATTTTCCTGCAAAATTCAAGTTGTCGTTATTTTTTTCTGCTGTGTAGTACTCCATTGTGTAAATGTACCACATTTTCCTTATCCATTCTTTGATAGAGGGGCATTTAGGTTGTTTCCAGGTTCTGGCTATGACAAACAAAGCTGCTATGAACATAGTTGAGCACATGTCCTTGTGGCATGATTGAGCATCCTTTGGATATATACCCCAAAGTGGTATTACTGGGTCTTGAGGAAGGTTGTTTCCTAATTTCTGAGAAATCGCCACACTGACATCCAAGGGGTTATACCAGCTTGAATTCCCACCAGCAATGCAGAAGTGTTCCCTTTTCCCCACAGCCTCTCCAGCATAAGTTATCATCGGTATTTTTGATTTTGGCCATTCTTACAGGTGTAAGATGGAATCTCAGAGTTGTTTTGATTTGCATTTCTCTGATGACTAAGGATATTGAACATTTCCTTAAGTGTCTTTCAGGCATTTTAAATTCCTCTGTTTAGAGTTCTCTGTTTAGGTCTTTACTCCATTTTTTTTATTGGAATATGTGTTCTTTTGGTGTCCAATTTCTTGAGTTCTTTGTATATTTTGGAGATCAGACCTCTGTCTGATGTGGGGTTAGTGAAGATCTTTCCCCATTCTGTAGGCTGTCGTTTTGTCTTGTTGACTGTGTCCTTTGCTTTACAGAAGCTTTTCAGTTTCAGGAGGTCCCATTTATTAATTGTTTCTCTCAGTGTCTGTGCTGTTGGGGTTCTATTTAGGAAGTGGTTCCCTGTGCCAATGCGTTCAAGTGTACTTCCCACTTTCTCTTCTATAAGGTTCAGTGTGGCTGGCTTTATGTTGAGGTCTTTGATCTATTTGGACTTGAGTTTTGTGCATGGTGATAGATAGGGGTCTATTTTCATTTTCTACATGTTGATATCCAGTTATGCCAGCACTACTTGTTAAATATGCTTTCTTTTTTTCCATTTGATATTTTTTGCTTCCTTGTTAAAAATCAGGTGTTCAAAGATGTGTGGATTGATATCTGGGTCTTCTATTCGGTTCCATTGGTCCTCCTGTCTGTTCTTATGCCAGTACCAGGCTGTTTTCCGTACTGTAGCTCTGTAGTAGAGTTTGAAGTCAGGGATTGTGATGCCTCCAGAAGTTCTTTTATTGCCCAGGATTGTTTTGGCTATCCTGGGTTTTTTGCTTTTCTATATGAAGTTGAGTACCATTCTTTTGAGGTCTTTGAAGAATTTTGCTGGGATTTTGTTGGGCCTTGCGCTGTCAGAGAATGATTTTGAACTCTTACCCCTACCTCTCAGGTGTGCACCACTGGGCCGAGCTATGATAGGGCTCTTTCTAAAATATTTATTTTATTTTTATTTCTATTTTCGTGTGTGGGGGGGGACAGCACAGGAGCCTCTGGAGCTGCAGTTACAGACATTTGTAGATCATCTGATGTGGGTGCTGGGAATCAAACCCAGGTCCTCTGGAAGAGCAGCAGGAACAAGAGCTCTTACCCACGGAACCAGGAGGCCTTCCTGACTCTAGACAACATTACTTTCTCTGTGCTCATTCGATATTTGAGTGCATCTTCATGCATGACGTCCACACGTTCATTTGTCTGCCTTTCCCAAATAAGGGGCTCACTGAGGGAAGGACTTTGTCCTGTAGGTTTCAGCATCCTCAGGGCCACGTGTAGGGCCCAGAATGTCAGGTACCACCTATGTCTTTGTGTGAGTGTGGGCCAGAGCAGGGTAGTAGGTACCAAGCATTGGCCTTGATGTAGGTAGGTAGGTAGGTCCAGGATCTGAGGGTGGTAGAGGCCGAGAATTCCAACCAGCAGTGTGTGCCTTCCCGCTCCATCGCTGGGTACCGCTATCGTTTGGATGTAAATGTTCCCCATAGGTTCATGTGTTTAAAAACGTGGTCCCCAGCAATGGTACCATTTGGGGGGGAGGGGGGACTTGGAAATCTTTAGGATGTGTGGATTAGCTAGCAGAAGTGGGGTGGATGGGGGTGGAGGCTTGCAGATTCCAGCTGCTTCTGTTTCTTACCTGAGCGCTCTACTCTCTGACCTCCCAAGATGTGAACAAGCCCTGTCACAGGCTCCTACTGCCTCAGACTAAGTCATTAGTTTCCTCACCTTCCTTACCTAACTAAGGACTTATAGCCCCTGAACTACAAGCCAAAATAAATTCTCCCTAAGTTGTCAGGTAGTATTTTGTCCTAGTGACCAGAGGTCACCAACCACTCTTTATCGCTGCGACCCTTATCTTTTGTTGGAAGGATCTAAGCCCGAGCTGGCCCAGCTGCTCCTCACTGGGGGGTCTATCCTTTGCTAACAGGGTTCTGGTAGGTGGCAGATGTGAATCTGGTGGGTACTATGAACTTGTTGGTTGACAGCAAAAGATTCCTGTTGCCAGTTGCCAGGCTGGGACACTGCTCTGGGGCTGGGGCAAGTCCCAGGACACCAAGCTCTGTAACGTCATCAGGCATTACGTCTGGCTTCAAAAGCCTTTGCTATGGTGCTACTCTCTTTTATTCAGCTGCTCCACCCTTTGTGGATTTTCTCCCCAGCCCCAGACCTGCTGCTGTCGCTGTCTGGGGTAGTCTCCCTGTCCATCTCTGATTCAGCATCTCTCTGATGCCCCTGATGCTCACTGAGTCACAGAGCAAGGGCTCACATGAGTGAGAGGGCTGGGGATCCCCCTGAAATGCTGGACACTCTTTGTCTTAGTTGGGTTTCTATTGCTGTGAAGAGACACCATGACCACCACAACTCTTATAAAGACAACATCTAATTGGGGTGGTTTGCTTACAGTTTCAGAGGTTCCGTCCATTATGACCAGGAAGGGGAACATGGCGGCGTGCGGGCTGACGTGGTGCTGGAGCTGAGAGGGCTACATCTTATAGGCAACAGGAAATCGACTGACTGTCACAAGTGAAGCTTGAGAAAAAGACCTCAAAGCCCACTCCCACAGTGCTACACTTTCAGTAGAAGGTGTAGCCCAGATTAAAGGCGTACCCTCCAACCTTAAGGTCTGGATTAAAGGTATGTGCCATCCAGTCTCCTATAACAAGGCCACACCTCCTAATAGTGCCACACCCTATGATCTTATGGGGGCCAATACATTCACACTACCATACTTCTTTTACCAGTTACCTGGGGGCTGGAGAGATGGCTCAGTTGTTAAGAGCATTGGCTGCTCTTCCAGAGGTCCTGAGTTCAATTCCCAGCAACCACATGGTGGCTCATAACCATCTGTAATGAGATCTGGCGCCCTCTTCTGGTGTGCGGGCACACATGGAGGCAGAATGTTGTATACATAATAAATAAATAGATCTTTACCAGTTACTTGGGGGTGGGAGTGGGGTGGGGTGGGGGTGGTTCTCTGACATCACAGGAGCTTGCAGAGGGAGGAAAGGGAGAAACTAGCTTTTCCAGAAGCCTAGAGAGAGTACAGTCTCCTTAGACTTGTAAAGAGGCTGGTGTCTGGTTCTTTTGAGGAAGGGAGAGCTGTGAGAAGAGAGAAGGCTGTAGCCTTTTGTGTCTGGACATTTTTTTTACCGGCCCAAGTCATTCCCAACCAGTTCCTTAGCTGATTTGGTAAACACTGAGGCTAGGAATGAGTTGCTTGCCATACTATCTGTTGTGCAACAGATTTTCCCTTCCCTTGGTTGAAAACAAACAATCTGTATCATTTCAGACAGTTGCTGGAGTTCGGAATCAGGAGCAGTTAGCGGGTGGTCTAGCCTCAGGGTCTCTTGCAAGAGAATCAGGAGCAGTTAGGGGGTGACCTAGCAAGGCTTTAGCTGTGGTCAGGACATCAGGCACTTGAAAGCTTAATTGGGCTGCAGGTCTGTTACCAAGACCTGATGAGGCCTCTACTACTTGCCACACAGCCCTCTCCAGAGGACACTTTAAGAGTCATTATGCACGGCCCAAAATAGAAAGCAGGCAAGGTCAGAGGCCAGAGTTCTTTTCATTCTTATCACCATGGTGATAAAATGCTTGGCAGAAAGGAGACTTAGCCCAGGAAAACTTGACTTTGACTCTTAGGTTCAGAAGAATCCGGTCCATTAAGGCGGGGAAGGAACAGAGCATGTTAGCTTGCAGTGGTGGGAGCACAAGGCGGTTCACAGGGCTTAGAGCAAGTGGCCTGAAGGCGGGAGTGGCCATAACCTTCCGAGGCTTCCACCGGTCACGCACCACCTCCTAAAGGGCTTTGAGCCTTCAAAACTGGCCACAGGCAGAGTGGGGTTGGGGGTGGGGACACACTCAAAACAAGAGCTGGTGGGGGAACTCCCAGAGTAACCTAGGCTTGGAAGTCACACACTTTCATTTCTGTATTTTATTTCTCACTCAGGCCACGGCCGAGGCATTGTGGGAAGAGATGCGTGCGAAGGGACCTTCAAAGAGAAGACTTCAGGAATCATTTCTAGTGTTTGAGGGGTCTCCCCTCACCCTCTTTAGAAGTGTGATTGAACAGGTCAAAATGACCGACAGGAGAGGACAGCAGGGATTAAACAGACAAAAGATGGGGGGAGTCGCTGAATAGGCAGGAGGCAGGGCAGGCTGGAGGAGCCTCAGGCAGAAGGCCCTTCCAGCCTAGTGGGGGCTAACCACAGTTCTGTGTCCCGAGGCTTCACGGAAAGATTGTCTAAAGGAGTGAGCTCCCTGGTTGAAGAGTCCAACCCTGAACCTCCCACATCCCATGGGCTTTGTATAGAACTTCATCTTTCAGCAAAGACTTTCAGTGAAGGCTTCTTACACATTGCCTATGTGGGGAGCTTGTCAACTGGAGAGGTTTTGCTAGACCCTGCGCCATCACTTCCTGTCAGTGACGAGTTCATGGGTGAAGCTGTGTTTGTGGCTTAGCCATTGAGCTGTAGAGTTCTCTGTCCCACCCCTCCCCCTTTCATGGCTTTGGTAAGCCCTTCTTCAGACAGTCCACCCTGCCCCATCTGAGCTGTTCACAAGCACAGTGGAATGAGTTGGAGGTGGAGGGGTGGATGGGGAGCAACCCATGGAGAGGGGGCTTTGCCATCTAGCGGCCCCGTCCTCCCATGTGTGTTCTCCCTGCACTGGAGACCCAGGGGATAAGTTTTTGTTATGCTAAGGATGATGATAGTTTTCTCGCAGCTGTGTCAAGGGGATGGAGCAAGCATTTTCCTAAAATAGCAGGGAAGAGAGAGAGAGAGAGAGAGAGAGAGAGAGAGAGAGAGAGAGGAACCCAATGGGAGGGACTGGAACAGAAGGCAGGGGAGCAGATCAGTCACTGACAGCAGAACGGAAGAGGACTCAACAGGGAAGTTGCCATAACACGCCTAGGACCATCTAGTGGGGTCCCAGCAGTGGCTTGTCCAAGGGTGCTTTTAGTTCTTCCTTGGGCCACTGAAGAGGACATAGCGACTTTAATAAACACAAAGGAAACAGAAAAGAGACTGGCTGTCAGTCAGCCTTTGGGACACTGTGACACAGTCCTATCCACACAAGCCACAGACAGAAGCGCCCCATCCTAGCACACAGCCCCAGGAACGTGACTGGGCTGATGCAGCGGGGGAATGAAGGCACACAGACAAATGGAAAGCTGGCACTGGGTGAACTGGGCTCTTTCATGCAGAAGCCTCAGCATCCGAGAAGCTCAGTGTGGTTGCTTCACACAGTTGAGCAGGGAGGGGAGGTTATTGCGTAGAGCTGAATCAAGGGGACAGGGGCTATGGTGGCGTTTTCTGTATAGGCTGTCAACATTTGTACTGGGGCCAGGAAGGGAAGCCTTGCTGTTCCCCCGGGTCCAAGGCATTGCAGTCCTTGATATGGCCGTGCCCACGTCAACAACACACATTCATTCTCTCAGGCTTTCACACGCCCAGGGCTTTCTCCATTCCCCACACAGAGGACAGGTATGACCAAGAGAACGGTGCAGTCTGTGTGAATTTTTGTGGGAGAAGAGTGTTCGGCACCCACTCGTGTGGACCCTCTGCCTGCCATTACAGACCAAAGAACAGAGGGAGGGGTGCAAGCTGACTAGGGCGGAAAGATGATTGGCAGGAGTGGGGGGTGGTTCTGTAGATATGGAGGGAGTCCCCAGTGAAGAGGGAAATGTGAGACCTCCAGGCCAGGAGAACAGTGCTGGTTCTGTACCCCAGCATAAGAGACAGGGAACAGGGAGGGTGGGCAGACAGTGGTGGAGTCTACACCTGGGAATTGCAGAAGCCTGGGGTGCAGTTGTGGCCTTGGCTGCAGGTGTATTCAGTCTGGCCTGAAGCCTGATGAGTCTGTAAGGCAGCCCACGCGTGGGACAGCTCCTCTCCCTGACACCACGAGTGTCCCATCAGTTGTCAGGAAGGCGAGAGTGAGTGGCGGAAGCACTCAGAAGTAGGCACGCCCCACTCCATTGGGTCTTTCTTAGGCACGTGGGGGTGAACTGTTGTGGGATTATGGTTTTGGGGCTCAGACTGGGGAGCAACAATTGTCCTTCAATCCAGTTCACCGTCGATAAGTTCCCTGTCTGAACAGCCCAGGTAGTGGAGCTCTGGTGACTAACTCCACTTCCCTGCTATTAGTCATTTATTCTCGGCCGTGATGACGCCCTTAGTGACACCTTAGCGGAATCGGCAATTGATGCCTTGTCCTTATCTGCAGAATACAATGCTCTGCTTCCGCTCTGGAGAGCTCTAGCTATTACGAATTCAAATAGTAATGGCGAACGTTTGCCCGTGTTCATTCTGTTCCCGGTACACTGCTGAATGGTGGTACGTGGAAAACTCTCAGAATTCCAGCAGGAGGGTGTGTCTTCCAGTGACTGGCACACACAATTGTCTGCTGAAGGTCCCCCTTGTTCTTACTATAGGGTTGGTGTGGAAAGCCAGTCCACTTTGTCCCCCTTGGGATCTAGGTAGACCCTGGTAAGGGGGACAGTGTTTGCTGAGGAGCACAGGTGCCCACATAGCTGGTCCTGGCCAGCCCTGGTGGCTGAGACCCAAGGGTGGGGAGGGCAAGTGACTGCCTACTCCCTAGTCAGACAGTCTGGCCTCAGGGTCTGGGGACAGATGCCTAGCTTGTCATCAACATCACTCCATACACTGTCAGGAATCCTGGTCATATCCCTGGATCTTAGACTCAGGTAAACAAAGCCAACTCCACAGTTTCACGTTCTGCCAGGAAGCGTTAGGAGTGATGCTCACCCTGTCTGGCCCTTGGCCCTTTTCTGGCCTTTTTCTTTACCCACACGTTGATCCCCTTGACAACCATCTCCTCCTTGTAAGGATGAATGGGGGTCGTCGATCTGAGCGAGGGACATTGTCTCATGCGGCTGTATGAGGGTTTGGAACCGGGGAGCGTGTGTTTGTGTGGGCTATGGTATATCCAAGGTGTGTGGACTAGCGTTGCAGAGGAGAGCCCTCTGCTGCCTACGACGGGAACAACACTCTGTCTTCAGAGTCTGGGTGGTTTGAGGTTCCTAACTCCTTGAAGTTGCTTCTGGAGCTGCTCAGTCCTCCTCAGGGTGTTTGTGCTCCTTTGGGTGATCCAGAGGGTTCTGGTTCTTGGTGGGGTATGACTGAGTGGAGGGTGCGGACTTGCAGGGTGGGGTGGTCTGGACCCCCGAGGCATGGTGAGTTTGAGGGACTAAGCTCACTTTGGCTTGGGTCCAACAGCCACCATGGAACCTTCCAGCTCCTTGGGCAATGGACGACAACACAGGGAACATCTTCCTGTGGAGTGTGTGTGTGGGGGGAGGAATGGTGGGACCAGTGGTCCACAGAGCTTTTCCTGAGAAGAGGACATTTAGGAAGTCTGGGAAGAGGGTAAGGCGTCCAACCCAACTTTGAGTTCTTTCCAGATTCATTCTGGGATCAATGTAGGGCTGAGTCTTGTTCTTGGCCAGAGCCCCAGTAACTGTCTTTTATGGATAAGACACCTAGCTAATGCAGGAAGAGAAAGCAGGATTGTTCACTTGGTTGCAACAGGGACCACCCACAAGACTGGATCACTATATAACTATACAGCCCAAATGGGCCTCAACCTTGTCCCCCTCTTCCCTTAGTCTTCTGAAAGCTGAGATTTTGGATATTGTCATGTAGCACTACCCTCTGAGCCAAACAAACAGCGGCCATCTTCATATACTCATAGGAGGGGTGGGGGGAGTCACTGGACCCTCGCCCAAGCATCGAACCACTCTTCCCAACTATCTGTGTACAGTTTTGCCCCAATTGCACGTGACCTTCTAGGTCTCAGGAGCAGCTAGGGTATACAGGCTGGGAGGGATCCTGGGAGAAAGCGCCATCCATTCAGCTCAGGGAAAGCCATCATTCATGCTGGGTGGACACTTTCCAGGGTGCTTTGGGGTCATTCATGCCCCAGCAAGAAAGCCGAATAAACTCATCAGTTCCCTTGAGGGGACTTTGGTGGAAAATACTGTGATTTGTTGAGACTTCAGAAAGAAGGGGTAGAAGTTGTCTATTGTTCCCCCTACCCGCAGGGAGAAAATTCTTGCAATAGTTGTGTACCCCCATACCTGGCTTCCTGGGACTTTCCTACACCCTCTCCTTACCTCTTCCCCTCAATTTGAATTTGTCTTACTCTTACACTGAGCCCCTTTCTGTCTGACACTTGATCCACAGACTTTTTTTTTTGTTTTTTGAGACAGGGTTGCTCTGTAGCTCTGGAGCCTGCCCTGGAACTAGCTCTTGTAGACCAGGCTGGCCTCGAACTCACAGAGATCCGCCTGCCTCTGCCTCCTGAGAGCTGGGATTAAAGGCTTGCGCCACTGCCACCCAGCTGATCCACAGGCTCTTATTCTGAAAGAACTAAGGCCTCTGAGGGAGGGAGGAGGCTGAGGCTGGTCCTGAACCTGCTCTACTCTTTTAGATGCTTTCCTTTCCTGGAAAATGAAGGTTGTACAGGACTTTCCTTGGTGGGACCACCAGCCCGAAAATAACGACGTAGAGACATTATTAGTTACAAAAGCTTGGCCTTTGGCTTAGGCTTGTCCCCGACTGCCTCTTATAACTTAAATTAACCTACTTCTGTTAATCTACATTCTGCTACATGGCTTTTTTTTTTAATCTCTCCTCTTTTGTGTATGTCCGACTTGGTTCGTGTCTCGCTGGCATCTCCACATTCCTCGATTCATCTCCTCTTCCTCCATCTCCCCAGAATCCTGCCTATCCTCTCCTGCCTAGCTATTGGCTGTTTGGCTCTTCATTAAACCAATCAAAGACACATTTTAGCAAAGACACACCTTCACAGTGTACAAAAAGGTTATCCCACGACAGAAGGTTGTTGGGTCAGGGAAACCAAAAGGCTGCCTCTGGTTCTTCAGCCATGACTTATGTATGTTCATCTGGAGTGTAGCCAGGGCCCATCTTGTGATGAAGTATTAAGTCGGCACAAATCAAGGGTTCTGGGAATGGAAGTAGGGAGGGAGCAGCCAGGTTAAGAGTTAGGGGTTCGGTTAGAGAGATGAGAAGTTGGGAACACATTTTCTTTCCTTCCCTCCGTCCCTTCATTCCTTCCCTCCCTCCCTTCCTCCTTCCTTCTTTCCTCCCTTCCTCCCCCTCTTTCCCCTCCTTTCTTCTTTTCTTTTTCTTGCTTTTCTTCATTTTTTAAAAAAGAGTTGAACCTATGACATTGTGCATGCTAAGCAAGTGCTCTACCAGTGAGCTACACTCACATTCCCTTCCCTTCTTTAAAATGTATGTTCACGTGTGTGCAGCCATGTGTGTGCAAGCGTGTGTATGGTTGCTGTTCACCTTCTTTGAAACAGCGTCTACTGCTGGACTTGAGCTCACCAATTATATAACAAATAGGCTGGTTGGCCAATGATACTTAAGGATCCTCCTGTCTCACCTTTCTCTGTGTTGCGACTGCAAGCACACACCACCGTGTCAACATTTTTTGTTTGTTTCCTTGAGATAGGGTTTTTCTGTATGTAGATCTGGATCTCCTGGAACTTGCTCTGTAGACCAAACTGGCCTCAAACTCACAGAGATCTGCTTGCCTCTGCCCCCCAAGTGCTGGGATTAAAGGTGTGCACCACCACTGCCTGGCTATGCACACCACCATCCCGGGTCATGTTAGCGTTTTTATCTGGGTTCTGGAACTCGAACTTAGAACCTGTGCTAGGGATGTAAGTGCTTTACTAACTGAGACATCTCCTAGCGCCAACAGACATCTCCTAGCCCTCTTGTAATTGTGAAACAGTCTAAATTGTTCAGACTGGCCCTAGCTAGGCCTTGAACTTGCAATCCTCCTTCCTCGGCCTGCAGATCTTACAAGCCCATGTCACTCGGCATGGCTCATAATCGGGCATTTCAAGCAAGGAAAAAGCACAGAAGCCAGAAGGAAAGCAGAGGCTTCTGGGAGGTCATCAGGATACACTGGAAACTGGCATGCCCTCTTAAGTAAGTGGTCTTTGTCTGGAGTGTCACAAGTCCCCACTGAGTGCTTTAAGCAGGGAATGACATGGTCATTTTTACTTTTTAGGTGGGCCCTGTGGTTACAGGTTATGCAGCCTGGATAAGGGAGGATTAAGACTGGGGACCAAACTGGGTTAGGCGAGAAACAAGAGCCTCAGGAAGGAAGGAACAGCAGCAGACACTTAGCAGAGTGCCATAAGATAGGAATAAAAGTCATAAATGCAAGCCACATTCGTTAAATATCCTAGGAAGGCCGAAGAGAAACAAGTACATTTAATTTTAGGAATATGTTTTGCTTAATATAAACTATTAAAAATGTTATAATTTTGGCATGTGATCAATTAGAAAATTGAATGTGTTTTTGATACGTTTTTACAATGTGATATGTGTGTATTTTAACCTTAGCACATTTCCATTTGGACTAATTACATACCAAATAGCTATCATGTTGACTAGTGCAGAAAGTTATTCTGAATGTGGTGTGTGTGTGTGTGTGTGTATGTGCTGGGAGGGGGTATGGCAATAAGGAACCGAGGGACATCTGTCTGGCTAAAGGTCTGGCTGGTGATTGCCATCCGCAGACACAGTAAATATAAAAGCGGAGGAGCTTTGGGCCCTGGGGATAATGAATTCAAATTTGACTTTGGGCACATAGATGGGAACGATTTACAGACAATTGAGAACATCACTCTGGGGCTCAGGCGACGGCCGTGGCTGAAGAGCAAATGTCCAGGGCAGTTTGCAGATGGCAGTGGAAAGCAGGGGTGCCGTTGACTTAGCCCAGAGTGTACAGGCAAGAGGGAGACAGTCAGGAACAAAATCCAGCTGGAGCTCTGGTGTCAGGATGGCTAGGGAACTCTGCAAAGGCGACTCAGATGGACCATGCAAGAAGCAGGGAAAGGGGCAGGAAAGCATGGTCAGGGGGCAAAGAGAGCCTCAGAGGTCCAGTGTCACAGGCTCCAGGATGAACACACGTTTGCTCATTGGCCTTTTTGTTCTTGTGACTGGTGTTGAGAAGGGGTAAGGAGGAGACTGGAGAGATGGCTCAGTGGTTAAGAGCACACTCTGCTCATCCAGGGGACACGAGTTCAGTTCCCAGCACCCACATGTAACTCCAGTTCTAGGGGACCTGACACCCTCTTCTGACCTCCTCAGCACTACTGCACAGACGCATGCAGGCAAAACATCCATCCACATAAAAAATAATCAAAAGAAGAAAGTTAAAAAAAAGAAGACAAAGTAAACGAAATGAACTCTTCTATTAAAAACATACAAGAGGTAGGGAAGGAAGAAGTAGGAAGAGCTGGGGAACGCAGGAGCTTCTTGGTCAGGGACTGTTATTTGAGGAACCCATGGCCTGCTTTGGTGGTCATTGTCCCTGGCTTGAGCTGGAGGGGCCACTCGCACCTGTTCGTCTACCAGGTCCCCTGTCAGCCCTAGAGAAAGTACCTGGCATTGCCATCCACCCACGATCCTTAGCTCCTCCTCAAACTTCATTTCCGCCTTGAATCCCATAATGTCATCCCAGAAGGAGCTAAGAGACTTCACCAGTACGTGGTTGTGCTGGTGACTGATCTTGTCTGGCCTACAGCGTATACCCTTCCCCAGAACCACACTGATGTCTGAGGGCTCTCTACTGGCTAGCCAGGTGCTCGCTGCCTGTGACAGCTCTGTCAAGGCTGTGGGAGGCAGTGCCTTGGAGGGAAAGGGATCCTAAGTCACCGGGTGGGGTGTTGTTCCGCTAGGCATGGCTTTTCAGCAGGAGAACCTAGAGGAGGGAGGGGAGCACAAAGGGTCTCAAAAGGGCGAGGTCATCACTTGGGACTTCCAGGTAGTCATCCAGATTCTCCTGGAACAGGTTGGGAGACATTGTTTTTAGTGTGGACAGAAACAGCCTGGAGTCAGAAGTCAAGAGTCAGGCTGGGGTGCTATCTGGAAGGGGAGGTTCACAGATCCAGGTCAGCCTTCAAGCACAGTGTGGGAAGGTTCAGTTAACCAGGGGCTCTAACAGGGCCGGGCCCTTGCTGCAGGGAGAGGCTTCCCGACCCCCCCACCCCTACCCCAGTGATGAGCTCTGGCCTCAGCTTTTTCTGTGAAATGACCTTGAAGCTGTCAGTCTTCCAAACTTGAACTTCCAAGTGTCAGTTTTGGCCTTCACGCCATTTCTGGCGGGTTTGGGAACCCTGAGGGAGGGCTCCCTCTGGAGGCTCTCCGGGGTGTGGCAGTGTGGAGCAGCTATGAGCTCCAGATTTATTCTTTGAGTCAGGGTGTGGGGGAATATTCCGGATATTCAGAGGTGTGAGGGAAGGAGGTGAGAACAGCCCTTACTCAAGAACCCCATTTAACAAAGGTCTGAGTCAGGTGGTGGTGGCACAGGCCTTAAACTGGTGTTCTCGGCCTCCAAGGACAACAAGGACGAGGGAGGCAGGGGGACGGAAGCTCAGTGAGTGTTGATTCAAGAGAAGGCAAGGGAGGGCTGAGCATTTTATATTCTTTGGGGCCTAGAGTTTCCTCTCAAGTCTGAGTCTTGGATACCATCACTTACTTGTCAATCCTTATCAAGACACATCATCATAATGGCTTGGGGAATATGGAAATCGCCCTACACCTTGCCCCCAGCGATCCACTTGTCTCCCAAACTGGCCAGCGTTCCTGACTTTAGCTTCCCAAGCTGTAGGGCGGCTCCATTATGGTTTGACTCCATTATGGTTTAAGATCGGGAATCCGGGGACTGTTAAGCAGCAGGAAAAAAAGAGGGCTTGACATTCCAGGTGCTGGTGAACTGTGCAGAGAGGGGTGCAGGAAGTCCTCCCTCTTCCTCAGCTCAGGGCCCTTGTCATTGCTTTTGCCGTCCCTCCTCTGGCTCCCACGGCGCCCTGGGTTGAAACTGAAATGCTAGAATCTCTCATGTTGATACTGAAGGTTTTGCCTCCGGGTTCCCAGAAAGCGCACAGCAGGGACTAGATGGTGGAATGGGTTGTGAAAGAGGTTCATGAAGAATTGGAGGTGGGTGACGTGGATACTGCCTCTCTTGGCCACCCTCAAGTCTGTTGACGTCTCTCGTCCTCACCCCACCTCCGGGCTTTCAGCTAGGTCTTCCGATGCCTCCCCCTCCCAATGGCTTTCCAGCTTCTTCTCTAGCCCCCGCAGTTCTCTGCTCCCCCAAACTGCAGCCAGGGGAAAAAGCCCTAACACATTCTCCCACCCCTGCTTCCCAGTCGCATTGGTTCCCTACCCCCCTTGCAGCACCTGGCGCCCCCAGTCTTCCAATTGGCCAGCAGCCCCATCAATCCTTGCCTGACTGTGCTGATGTCATCCTGCAGTAGCAGGGATGGGGTGGGAGTGAGTGAGTGAGAGAGAGAGAACGAGCGAGAGAAGAGAGCGAGAGTGGAGGACGGTGGGCTGGAGAGCGAAGAGAAGCTACTGCAAGTCCCCTATCTCGGCCACCCAGCGGGTCCGCACGCATCGGCTGTATGGACTAGCGTGGTCAGCGGGCTCCTTTCTCATCTTGTCCCACTGCCCTCCCCTCTTTGCAGAATCTCCGCATCCCTCCCCCAAGGTGGCTTTAGCAGGCTTGAGGCTCCCGGGGGACAGGAACGCCTGGCCTGGCGTGCTTTACACCGCACCATGACCCTCCTGCTGCTGCCCCTCCTGCTGACTTCTTTGCTCCAGCTCAGCTCTGGCAACAAAGGTGAGATAGACGGGGATGGGGGCTTCTGAACTGGGGCGTCGGGCTGAGCAATGTGGGGGTATGAGAGAAGGAGATGTTGAGACTCTCTGGCACATGACAGGTGTCCTTTCCTTTCTGACTACCTCTTTCCATCCTTTCCTCAGACCGGTTTCCTTCACCCTCCTCACTTCCAAGGGCCACCTCCTCCTCTCTGGTCCATCTCTACATGTGCTTGGCCAGCATCTTGCTTGTATGTGGTCTCCATTCCCACCTGGGGTCTCTCTGCACCCTCCCCCAACTCCTCCATGCTGATAGACACCTCCTGTCTCAAAGGAACTTGCTCCCCGAGGGTGACATTCCCTCAGCTTCGTTTTCACTGGGTGTGCTCACTAAGGGTGTGTGGCAATCCATCTGGTTGTCTTCATCCCTTCCTGGGGAGAAACTGGGTACCACAACTCAGCAATTCCAAGCACGTATGTTTTTTCCGTGTCCCTCTGCATCCATACCCTTCTCCCTGCATCCGCTGTGTGGTGGGTGACCACAGCTGCCCTCTCTGGCAGACAGTAGATAAATTCAGCTGGGTGAGCCTGTCACGGGGAGGGGGAGGGTGGGGCCAGGGGCAGAGGGTTCAGGTAGGCAGAGGGGAGGGGAAAAAGGATAGAAAGGGCAGAAAGGGGTGTGGGGTGCTCTAGGAAAGAGGTGAGAAGGGAGACAGGAGTGGAAGAGGAGTTAGAAGGGGCTGGGAAAGGAGAAAGACAGAGACAGAGAAGGAGGGAGGAATATCAACAGGAAAGGTGAGAAGTGGGGGAGGGAGCCAAGGGGAGCTGGGGAGCCAAGAAGGGAGGAATAATGGACATAGGGCAGCAGGCAGCGATTGGAAAGGGACAGGGAGAAGGGCTCAGGGCCCAGGAGAGTCACAAGGTTGCAGGGTGCCTGGCTCTGTCCTTGGTGGCTCTTCTGTCTGTTTTCTATGTCTGGCTGGGGCTTCTACTTCAGGATGGTCCTCCTGACTCTCTAGCCTTCGGACCCTAACTACTTGGCCTCCCATACACCATCTTGAGGCTTTCTCTTCAGCCATTAGGGAACGGGGTTATGGTGGTCATGAAATGGTGAGGCATGCAGTTTCCAGAACATTTGTTGGGCTGTGAACAGAAATCAGAATTTCTTGCTCGTCATGAGATACTGGGTGAGAGCCCTCTGGTGACTCCGTTTTCCTCTGATGATATATCCTCCCCTCTCCGTGTATGGCTTTGGGAGCATGGCTGGGCCTAGTGGGTTTAGGTAGATCAAGTGGTGGAGACTGGGTCTAGAAAGAGGTAGACGAGACATGTGTGTCTTCCCTGTAGCTTCTCAAGAGTTTGAGGGGAGTTGGTCCTGAGGAAGAGACCCTACTTGACAGAGACTGGTAGGAGATAGGGTGACATGAGGTAGAAAAAAATTAGGATTCAGTCACAGGTCTGTCAAAGAGTTTAGGAAGTGTGGGGTGTGGAGGTCTTGAAGGACCTAGAAATGTACTGGTTATGACTGAATTCTCTTGGGGATGGGGATGGGAAATAAGACAGGGATTTGCTGTGTTTCTAGGCCAGCTCCATAATCCCCTAGGATGTCAGCTCTGCTGGGTCCAGCCATTTGGCACTGATTTCTCTGCCCTATCGCTACCCCTGTCTGTCCCCCTGCTACTTACTGTCCTATATACTTCTCTCCTGTCCTTTCTTCTTTTCTGAGAGGGTGGCCTGAAATCTGGGCTGGACTTGGAGAAGTATAGAATGAAGGGATTAGGGTTGAGATTCACTAGGGAGAAGGATAAATACTGAGATCATCTTAACTCTCCTTTCACTCATCCCTGCCCTTTCTCAGGACCTTCTAAGGGCCACCATTGTTTCTTGAGTCCCTAGTCACCATTTGCCAAGACAAAAAGACCTTAATAGGAGATTCTCTACCCCTAACCATGATCCTCAGGGGGAGATAGTGGTCCCTTCCCCACAGGAAGGTAGTTGCCATGGAAACTGCCTATCCAGTTATAGGAGAAGGCTGTGACCTCCTACAGAGCCTCTGAGCCCTTCTGTAGCTCATCTTTCTCCCTCTTGCAAGGTGGCCCGGCATGGAAAGGGTGTTGGTCTAGGGTATAGGCTTACCACGGGCTGCATCCTGGGAGTGGAGGTTCAGCTCATAAGTGCTTTCTCTCTTCTCTCTGGGGTGGGGCCAGCCAACAAGCACAAGCCGTGGATCGAGGCAGAGTACCAGGGCATTGTCATGGAGAATGACAACACTGTCCTGTTGAATCCACCACTCTTTGCCTTGGATAAAGATGCCCCGCTGCGCTATGCAGGTAATTGGAGCTACAGCGGTGGGATTGAGAAAGGTGGGTGGGAAGACAGAAGACAAGAGAGGCACGGGAGGTCCTCCTAGTGGGAGCAATGAGAAAGTGGGGCACAGACTGGGAAACGTATCAGATGTGCAAGAAGGGGAATGGGTCGCCCTGAAGAACGAAGACGTAGTAGAAGGATGTCAGAGTTGAGCAGAGTTCATCCCATTAGATTTTGTGAATCTGCTGGCTCTGAGTGTGTTGCTCAGGGAAGCTGGGGATCATTGACACTTCATGTCATCAAGAGAAGGGGCTGGAGTCTGGGAGGAGTTGTACAGCTGGGCGTGGCCCGGGTGAGGAGGCTGAGGGCTGGAAGGAGGTGTCATGTGGAGACTCATTTCTTTTCTTCCTGCTCTGCCAGGTGAGATCTGTGGCTTCCGGCTGCATGGGTCTGGGGTACCCTTTGAGGCTGTGATCCTGGACAAGGCAACAGGTGAAGGGCTGATTCGGGCCAAGGAGCCCGTGGACTGTGAGGCCCAGAAGGAACACACCTTTACCATCCAGGCTTATGACTGTGGCGAGGGGCCCGATGGCACCAACACCAAGAAGTCTCACAAGTGAGGGAGACATATCCCATACCTATCTGTCATGAAACCCTTTCCCCTCCTTCAACAGTGGTCTCTCAGAGAAGGGGCTCTCCTTTGTAAGCCAAGACTGTGAGGCTTAGTTGGGCAAATTTAGTCTCTTCAGCCTCTTATTAGCAGAGGATAGACCAACAGGAACCTGGGGATGGAACCCACGACTTTTTTTTTTTTTTGGAGCGGGGGGGTTTCGAGACAGGGTTTCTCTGTAGCTATGGAGCCAGTCCTGGAACTAGCTCTTGTAGACCAGGCTGGCCTCGAACTCACAGAGATCCACCTGCCTCTGCCTCCCGAGTGCTGGAATTAAAGGCATGCACTACCACTGCCCAGCTTCCTCTTTGCTTCTTACAGCCCTGAGCAATGTACTCAGACTTTCTGGACTTGCTTCTCCTTGTCTGTGAGACAGAGATGTTGCTAGGAAGCTTACAAGAGATGGTTTGTACGAAAACCAAGTCCCTTTGCACCTGCTGCACAGCGCACGGGCACTGTGGTGACCACAAGACAACGAGGAAGAGATAAGCACATTCCACATGCAGTGAGACCCCTTCCAAGTGCCCGCTCTGGTCCATTTGCAGCACACAGCAGACTCAGGCTTGTGATATACACATAGCTGGGAGAGGGAGGGTAGGGATGATTATAGCATGGGAGAAGATTGGCTCTCAGACACTGACATCAGTCACCAGCTAATTTCTCAATTGACAATGGGAGACAGATCAGTAATAAGGAAGACTGGGTCACCGAGAGGCTTCAGAGGTTCGAATGGTCTTTGTGACTTAGCGTCCCATTGAGAGACAAGACCTTTGCCTCTGAGCCTGGCTCTGGGCTAGCGGCAGGGAACAGAGTGAAGACCTTAGACCTAGCTCTGTCTGTTTGGGAAGGTGTGTGAGTCGGGAAGGGCCATGGCTGAGACACAATTTAGGTAGGTGAACTACTCAGTTGTATCAGACAACTTACATATTCCAGTCAAATGCCACTTCCCTGAGAACTGATACCTTTTAACTTTTTTTTTCCCATCTGTATCTTTCTCATTTCTTCTGTAAGATTTGACTTTTGTTTAGTCAGGGGCCTGCCGAATTTACTTTTTTATTTTTATTTTTGCCCTTCCCCTCACCGTAGCATCCTAATGAGGGCTGGGAGTTTATGGAGAGCGCAGGAGCGGGCAGCTGAATGGCATTAGATGTGTGCAGAACCTATTATTCTCTTCTTCCTCGTTCTCTACAGCCTTCTGGACAGAAACCACCAAGATGGCTTCTGGTGTTCTCTACTGCTTGTTCCTTCTTCCCCACATCATTGGCCCCATCCTTGGGTGCTCTCCCTTGTATGGTTTTGTATCCGTTATGGCTTTAGACACAGCTCAGTGCCCTGTGGAGTGGGCATGGGCAGTCTCAAGGGCAGACAGGCTCCCTCCCCGTTCAGTCCCCATCTGGATTCCTGATTGCGCTTTGCTCAGTGTTTGCAGCTGCTTAATGCTTCCATGTCTGTTTTGTTCCTATGGGTGCAGGGCAACCGTGCATGTCCGGGTCAACGATGTGAATGAGTTTGCCCCAGTATTTGTGGAGCGCCTATACCGTGCTGCAGTGACGGAGGGGAAGCTGTATGATCGCATCTTACGGGTGGAAGCCATTGATGGGGACTGCTCCCCCCAGTACAGCCAGATCTGCTACTATGAGATCCTTACGCCCAACACCCCTTTCCTCATCGACAATGACGGTGAGCCTCCTCTCTGTCCCCAGCTGCCCAACACCCTCTCTTCTCTCAGGATGACTGACCCAGGGCGTTGCTTATTACTCCTGCTCCTCCTCACAGCCCCTCCTTTCCCTCTTTGCCCTGTGTGAGGGCCCTTTTCTTCCCGGGTACCTCCTTCCCACATTCTGCTGATAAATGAACCAGCTGATGCTTGCTCCCTGGGCCTCCTTGGGCTTCTTTTAGTGCACCTGACCTGTCTGTCTGTCCTCCCGTTTCCTACCTCAGGCAACATCGAGAACACGGAGAAGCTACAGTACAGTGGTGAGAAGCTCTATAAGTTTACAGTGACAGCATACGACTGTGGGAAGAAGCGGGCAGCAGATGACGCGGAGGTGGAGATCCAGGTGAAGCCCACCTGCAAGCCCAGCTGGCAAGGTGAGGCGCTTGGCAGGGATCCTGCCTGTAAATGCCCTGTCATGTTTTTTTAGCCCCCCCCCAATTTTCTCTTATCCCATCTGATGACCATGGAAGGTAGGCTAGGTGCTGGAGGCACAATTCGAGGCAGGCCATTTTCCTCAGAGCTGCAGACGGTCAGTGCACATGGCGGGAGGGCCTGCCTTACCATCTGTCCTCTCTCCTTCTGTCTCACCTGTGCAGGCTGGAACAAAAGGATTGAATATGCCCCGGGAGCTGGGAGCTTGGCTTTGTTCCCTGGCATCCGCCTGGAGACCTGTGATGAACCGTTATGGAACATTCAGGCCACCATAGAGCTGCAGACCAGCCATGTGGCCAAGGGCTGCGACCGAGACAACTACTCAGAAAGGGCACTGCGGAAGCTCTGTGGTGCGTGTGTACCCCGCCCCCAGGACCAAACCTTCCCAACCGTCCCTCCTCTTCTCTGTCCCTCCTCTGAAAGCTGACTCCTCAGGCCATCGCAGGTATTTATATTTCCGTGGGAATTGAGGTGTGTGGGTAGCTTTTGTGGCCCAAAGGGCAGGTTGATGGCGATGAAGATGGTGAAGACGTGCACTGTTGGACCTAGAACTAGATGTACAGGACAAGATTTGGGAGCAATGGAGAAATGGTGAATGGGTTGAGTTAATGAGAGACATTTCTAGAAGAAAGAGCTACCCTTCCCTTGTCTTTGGAAGGCTATAAGAGATGGTGAATGTTGCCAGTCACCTTTCCTGCGTAATTCCCATTTCCTCCTCTGATGCTTCTCAGCTCTGATACTTGTGCCTCTTGGGGCCTCCGCAGGTGCTGCCACTGGGGAAGTAGACTTGTTGCCCATGCCTGGTCCCAATGCCAACTGGACAGCGGGGCTCTCAGTGCACTACAGCCAGGACAGCAGCCTCATCTACTGGTTCAATGGCACCCAAGCTGTGCAAGTTCCCCTGGGTGGCCCAGGGCTGGGCGCTGGGCCACAGGATGGCCTCAGTGACCACTTCACACTGTCCTTCTGGATGAAGCATGGCGTGACTCCCAGCAAGGGGAAGAAGGAGGAGGAGACCATCGTGTGTAACACAGTCCAGAATGGTGAGCCCTCCCCGGGGACACTGGCTACCTGTCCTGCAGTTGTCACCTTTCACTACCTAGTGTGGACTGTTGACAAGTCTCTTTCCCTCTTTTAATTTGTAAATTTCCAGTACTAGGGTTTTTTTTTTTTTTTTTTTTTTTTTGTCTGTTAGTCTGTCTATTTTTTAAATAGACAGTTTTGCTATGTAGCCCAGGTTGGTTTTCACCTTGAACAGTCCCCCTGCATCAGCCTTCTGAGCTCTGAGATTACAGGAATGTCCCATTATACTCCCCATGCCACCTTAAGAGAAAGAGATGGAGTCTTGTCTGGACTGACCCCAAACTTCTGGGCTCACTTTGCCTAGTTGCTGTGACCATGGCAAACACCACCATGGGCTGGATCTGGCGCCCCTGTAATTCTGTGGCTTGTTGAGATGATAATTTGGAGACTGACCACCAAGTGACATCATCCTTCTCATTGGCAGTTGCCAAGTTCATCTCCTTGCACCCCTGTCCTACACCCGTGAAGGTCCCCCAGTCCACCTGATTCACCCATCCTTTCTCTAGGAGCTGATTGGCTCTATCTTCACATGCCCCTCTCAATGGCACTGAGAAAGTGAGACTCATCCTCCCCAGCTGTCTCCTGTGTTTGACTCCTGTCCTCTTTTTTCCTGTCCCCTTAGAGGATGGCTTCTCTCACTACTCACTGACTGTCCATGGCTGCAGAATCGCCTTCCTCTACTGGCCGCTGCTTGAGAGTGCGCGTCCAGTCAAGTTTCTCTGGAAACTGGAGCAGGTGAGACAGGGGCCTGCCTCTGAGAGGACTGGGTGGGTGGAACTAAGCGGGGGAGGGGGTTTCTGAGCTTCTGGGGTTGTTGTTGTAATTGCTATTTTGATTGGCTTTCCTCCAGTCTCAGTCCCTGATTATTCTACCCCAGGTTGTCTGGTCCTCTCAAGTCTTGCTGCCTAGAGAAGTAGTTTTGGATTGAAAGGAAGTAGGGGCAACTCTCTATTAAACCTGGCCTTCTATCTTAGCCACTTGTTTTATTTAATTTCCTTCTTATATATAACCCATATAACAGTGTGTCTTTGATTCTTAGTTGTAACCAGGAAACCAAGCGATGCTGGGGTCAAGTTCACAGCTTATGGTTCAGTGTTGAATGGGAAGCCTACTAGCTTTCAGTACTAGTTAAATTTTTTTTTGATTTTTTTTTTTTTTTTTTTTTTTAGACAGGGTTTCTCTGTGTAGCCCTGGCTGTCCTAGAACTAGTTCTGTAGACCAGATTGGCCTCAATGTCACAGAAATCTGCCTGCCTCTGCCTCCCAAATGCTGGGATTAAAGGGCTGCTCCACCATTGTCTGGCTAATATTTTTAAAATTTGTAATTTTCACCTTATGGTATTTTATTATTATTATTTTTTGAGATAAGGTCTCTTTGTAGACCAAGTTGATATTGAATTTGCTGAGTAGCAGAGTTTGTCCTTGAACTCCTGATCTTCCTGCCTCCACTTCCCAAGTACTTGGGATTACAGGTGTGTGCCACCATGCCAAGCTAAACGTTAGCCTTTTCATAAGGATAAAAAGAATACTACATTCTGAGGTTGTTGTATGATTAAGTTATACAATAGACCTTTATAGACTTAAAACGATTCTATACATGTTAATCTTTATTATTTTGTTCATGCCTATGAAGGATAAGTAAAAATGGACAAAGGAACTAAGATCCTTTCTTAAGTTAACATTTCTGAGTTGCAGTCTAGTTTTTGAGATGGTTTTTACTCTATGGTTCAGGCTGGCCTTGAACTTTCAACCCTCCTGTCTCTTCCTTCTGGGTGCTGGGACTATAGGTTTGTGCCGCCATATCCTGTCTATTCAATCTCCAAGTTGACTACCAGGGCCAGTGAGGGCCAATTTGAGTTTCCATCTTCTACCTTTCTTATATACCCCCTGTATGTGAGTAATTGATAAATGGGAAAAAGCACAGGAAATAGAAGAGAAGCAGGGGCCTGGAAAACATATAAACTAGATAAACGAGGTCTGTTTACAAAAGCTTTTGCTGTTGTAGCAAATTGTAGAGAGATTTGCCATTTGCTGCTTCTGGATCTTTCCTCCATGATGTTGGCTCCCCACCACCTCTCCCTGACCCCCTCCTTTCTTTCTTTTCCCTGGGATGCTGAAGATTGAATTTAGGACCTTACTCTGCTACTGAGTTATGTCCCCAGTCCACTTTTTGCTTTTTGAGACAAGGTTTCATTAAAGTTGTCCATGTTGGCCTTTTATTCACTCTGTGGCCAAGGCTGACTTTGAACTTGTGATCCTCTTGTTCTAGCCTCCCAAGGAGCTGGGATTATAGGCCTGTTCACCATGCTAGGGATGTGTGTGTGTGTTAGTGAGAAAGAGACAGAGACAGAGACAGACAGAGACAGACAGACAGAGGAGAGAGAGAGAGAGAGGGAGAGAGAGAGAGAGGGAGAGAGAGAGAGAGAGGGAGAGAGAGAGTTGCTGGGGACTTGGGGACTGAATACAGGGCCTTACATGCTAGGGCAATGCTCTATTACTGAGCTACATCCCTTAGTCCTTCTCTTTAAAATTTTCTTAATTCTCATTTATTTAAAACATCTATTAAACACTGATCAAATACCTGCCTTTTCAACAGATCAATTCTAGGATACACTGGAGTTTAATAATATGAATATAATATGAATCAAAATATTCAATTTCAGTTAGCTTATATTTCATTTGGGTAGGTAAGTTGTTTCATCTTTTTCTTTTTCCCTCCCTTGCCTTCTGTTTCTCTCCTTATCTCCTCTTTTTGGCAGAGATGGAGATCTAGCCCAGGAACCAGTGTGTGCCAAGTTAATCTTTGACCCCTAAGGCAGCCTATAGTGGAGGTAGAGTTTTAGAAAAGATCTAAATAGGAACAATAGGTGGAAACTCCGAGGCAAGGGCTGGGGCAGAGCAGAGTCGGGGAAGGGCTGAAGGGGGCTTGGAGAGATGGGCAGGGGCTTTGGGAAGCCCTTGTCTGAAGGCCTTAACGCAGGAATATGACTGGGTCAGAGCTACATTTGAGAATGGTCATTTGGGCAGTTGTGGGAGGACTATACTGATGAGGCAGAGGAGTGGAAGTAAGCCAGGCCTAGTGGCACAGACCAGTGATCCCAGCTATCTCAGAGGTTGAGCTAGAAGGTTTGAGAGTTCAAGACTTTCCTGACAGTTTAGTGTGACTTTGTTTTTTAAATCACCATCATCACCACCACCACCATCATCACCATCATTATCATCACTACCATCATCATCACTACCATCACCACCACCATCACCACCATCATCATCACCACCACCACCATCACCACCACCATCATCATCACCACCACCATCATCATCATCACCACCATCATCATCACCACCACCATCACCACCATCATCATCACCATCACCACCATCATCATCATCACCACCATCACCACCACCACCATCATCACCACCACCATCATCATCACCATCACCATCACCACCATCATCATCACCACCACCATCACCACCACCACCATCATCACCACCACCATCATCACCACCATTGTCATCATCACCACCACCATCACCACCATCATCATTTGTCTCAGGGGATATAACTAAGCTGGTTGAGTGTCTAGCTACTGATGGCAGTCCAGAGACAGAGATGCCTACATAGAAACCCATGACTGTTAGTTTTGTTTGGCCCCTAGAGAAAGCATCTGTTGGTTTTGGTGTGGAGGATGGGATGTGAGGGAGCCGGGAAGCATATTGGCTTCCATCTTATACATGTTAAGTTTGAGGTGGCCATGAGAAGTCCGAGTGGAAAGCCCAGAATTTGGGGAGAGCTCTGCGCTGGGGATGGGTGTGGTGGTATTACAGTGTGAATGTGGAGTCTGAGCACGTATGAACAGACGAGGGTACTCCTAGGAAGGGGATGTAGAGCAGGGAAGGGAGAGCGCTTATGCTTGAGCCTTGAGGGATTCCAACACTGGGAATTAGGTAAGGAAGAGACCTCTACCCTTTCCCCTGCCCATTCCTCCTCCATCTTGATGACTCCAGGAAAAATGGCAGAGTGAAGTCCCAGAGGTTCCTATTGGGTTAGAAACCACCTTGGAAATCACAGTGTCATCTGTCTATCCATTCATAAATATCGTGGGAAAAGTTCATTTACAACACTGTGGGGTTTTTTGTTGTTGTTATTTTATTTTTTGAGACAAGAGCTTGTTGTGTGGCCCCACTGACCTTCAAACCACTGGACTCAAGTCATTCTACTGTCTCATCCTCCGGAGCTGCTGGTCTTTAGGCATGTACTCCTGTGTCTAGCTCTGTTTGTAGTTTTAAAGGTTTTCCTAACCCATGGAGTTTTCTGTACGCGGTTGCCTGTCTTGCAGATTTTGGACAAGGATGCTGTTCCTTGGGCTGGGTGAGAAGCCCTGCTGATAGAACTGGGGATGCGTAGGAGTGTCCTGTTTCCAGGACATGGGGCAGGGCTGGGGCTAGTTACTCGGAGAACAAGTCACTGAGGGGCTCCTGCTCTCACGCTGTGCCCCAGGTCTGTGACGATGAGTGGCACCACTATGCCCTGAATCTCGAGTTCCCTACAGTCACACTCTATACCGATGGCATCTCCTTTGACCCTGCTCTCATCCATGACAATGGTCTCATCCATCCACCTAGGAGGGAACCTGCGCTCATGGTTGGGGCCTGCTGGACTGGTGAGTCCTTCACCAGTCTGACCTTCTTGGTAAAGACTCAGCAGCTTAGGGCTATGAGGGGAGGTGGCCAGGTGAGGAGCGAGGGTGGCCTGTCCCTCTGCAGAGGCTACCTTCTGAATCTCTGTACAGCTGGGCAGGGTGGCTACTCTGAATGAGCTCTGCTGGAGGAGACCTCTGCTTCTGATACTACCTGTCCCCCACATTGTGTGGGTCAGAACCTTAAACCTGGTGGAATTTCTATCCATAAATCTACAGTGTGACCCCAGAAGTTCCCACTTTGTTTCCTCAAAGAGATGACGATTTCAACAGCCTCTTCCATGCAGGAGGACAGGAATCTTTGAGAGGACTGCTAGCCTTCCATTTGTGTGCTTATTTTACTGGAACCATCCCGTCTCCTGAGCTATAGAGGAAACAATAACAGAGGCCTGCATGATTGGGCAGTTGGGCATGGCATAAGAGGGACTGGGACTCTGTGGAGAGCCTACGAATCCCACAAGGCCTGAGAGGATGTAGGGGAATTATAGAACTTCTTATCACAGCCCTCAACTCACGGCCACTTTTTTTTTCTTGGTTCCCAGAAGAGAAGAACAAAGAGAAGGAAAAAGGAGACAACAGTACAGACACAACCCCAGGTACACTGTGTATGAGGACTGGAGACCAGCGTTCTAATCCTGACTATATGCCCCAACCAACCTTTCTAGTTTCCGAGTCACACGTCACCATGGTAGAGTCTCTAAACATGTATCAAGTAGGGTGTCTTTTTGGAAACAGGAAGACTGGGCATAGCTTGCCTGGATTCCGGGTGTTTTTTCCTGCTTAAGAATGTAATAACATTTCTCTTGCTGACTTTCCACATGGCAGAAAGCAGGTAGCAGGAAGGGACAGTCTAGGCATCTGTGAAGATCACACACATTCATCCTGGTCTCCCTGCATGTCCCTGGGGAGACTGTCATAGTCTCCTCATTTCCTGTGGTTTCCAATGTTCCTCCTCTTGACTGTGGTTCCCCCTTCTCTCTCCTCTCAGAAACTGTTTACCTGTCCACTCCTCCTCCCCTTCCTCCTCATTGTGTCTTTCCTCTTCCTCTACTCATTTTTCTTCTTTCTCTGTGTTGCTAGGGTAGAACCCAGAGCCTCACACATGCCAGGCAAAAATTCTGTTCTGCCTTTTGCCTTATGGGTCTTCTCTGTCCCTCTCCACAGGCCCACTTCTTTCTCACCTCTCATCTCTTTTATTTCCATATTTTCATTTTCTTTCTCAAGCTTTCTGTATGTTCTTCCTTTCCCCTTTCTATCAGCCCTCCCCTCGGCCCCACCTTTCCTCTGCTCCTCTTTTCTCCTCTCACCACCTGGCCTGCCCCTGTGTTCCTGCCCTAGGAGACCCCTTGCAGATCCACCACTACTTCCATGGCTACCTGGCTGGTTTCAGCGTGCGTTCAGGTCGCCTGGAGAGCCGTGAGGTCATCGAGTGCCTCTATGCATGTCGGGAGGGGCTGGACTATAGGGATTTCGAGAGCCTGGGCAAAGGCATGAAGGTATAGCCCCTTCCACTCCCTCTCTTTCCCAGCATGCCTCTGCCCCTCCCCTTGACCCCTCTCCACCTCAGCACCTTTCCTCTCCTGCCACCTGGTGTTGCTCTCAGCTATGTCTGTGTCTGGGACCCAGGTCCACGTGAACCCCTCGCAGTCCCTGCTCACCCTGGAGGGGGATGATGTGGAGACCTTCAACCATGCCCTGCAGCATGTGGCTTACATGAACACTCTGCGCTTTGCCACACCCGGCGTCAGGCCCTTGCGCCTCACCACTGCTGTCAAGTGAGTGTTGGGTGGGAGGTCAATTTATAGAGTAGCACCAGTGTCACTCTTTGGTCTTAGGAAATCACTAGAGCTAGCCATACCTTCCTCATTTCACGTCCCTGAGTACCGAGAGAGGGCAGCTCACCTGTTGAAGGTCCTGTTGATAGAAGAGCTTGGACCAGAATCTTGTTTCCCAATCTGTTCCTCTCTGCAAAACTGTGTTGTCAGGGTTTGGGGGTTCTGATCTTCTCTATGCTGATATATAAAATGGGACAGAGAAAATTGGAAGCTGGGGAACCTGACATTAATTCTGACTTGATATTACTTGTTTGGATGACCTTGGGCAAATGGTGAACTCTGCTTGTTTTTGCCTATTTTAATCTTACTTCACCAAGTTTTTGCAAAATGAATGTGATGAATCTGGGCCATGAATGGTCCCAGGCCAAATCTGGGCTGCTGTCTATTCTGGGCAGTTCTAGTGGAACACAGCCTGCCTGTTTGCCTGCTGTTCATGGCTGCTTTTATAGTGTGCTGGCAGGTGAGTAGCTGGGACAGGGAATGTGTATCTCCAAAAGAGAGAGATGATGGTCCTTTACAGGAAAAGTTTGCTGAACTTTGCGTTCTAATGGGATAGTTTTTGAGTTCCTTAGCAGAAAAACTGTGAATTTCAAGGTTTAAGTATTTATCAGATATTTTAAAATACAGCTCGAGGAATAATAGAAACTGACCGGTGGAATTGTTAGAAACTAAATGCTAGAATCCAGAGCAAATACTTGCCAGAGCGCCTGTTCTGTAGGCACTACCAATTCCTCCCTGAAGGCTGTTTCACCTCTAGTTATGTTCTTTAGGGCGGTTTTAGGAGCTACTGCCATCTAGTGGGTGGACTATACAATTTAGGACTCAAATTTCATGTGTTTCCCCTTCTCTGCCTCAGTTTCTCCATAAATTTCCTGAAGCGTCTGACCAGATATCTTGGGAAAGGGGCCCTGAGATCTATAGTAACTGGGCACAATTACCAGGCTGCAGTCAGATCTGTGGGAGGGGCTGCTGGACTGTCATGAGGTTACATGTGGAGTCGAAGGTCACAGACTATTGAGCATCTTGTGGACGTGGATCAGAGCTGTATGAACCCCACTATGTACTAGTCAGAGTCTCTTTTGTAAAGAATCGTTTATTTTTATGTGTATGGATGTTTTGCCTGCATGTATGTCTGCATACTACGTTTGTGCAGTGCTGGCAGAGGCCAGAAGAGGGCATTGGTAGATCCCCTAGGATTGGAGTTACAACCTGTACTGAGGTGCCATGTGGTTGCTGTGAACTGAACCTGGGTCCTCTGGAAGAGCAGTCAATGCTCTTAACCACTGAGCCATCTCTCCATCCCTCTAATCAGAATTCTTAAGGCACTTTCATCCCTCAGGTAGCAAGAAGCCTTCTTGTAACATGAGGGCCTGCTAGTTGGGGTTTCCATCCTGCCCAGTTCCCACAACTGGCAAGTCCCAAAGAAAATCAAACTGAGAGTCTACATTAGGTTATAAACTGATTGGCCCATTAACTCAGGCTAAGTATTAGTTCTTATAAGTTATATTAACCTATTATCCTTATCTATGTTAGCCACATGGCTCAGTACCTTTTTCAGTGGGGGAGGTCACATCCTGCTTCTTCGGTGGTCTGGGCAGGAGAGAGGAGGAATGGGCTTCCTCCTTCCCAGCATTCTCCTGGTCTCATCACCCCGCCTCTCTTTCCTGTCTGGTTGACCTGCCTATACTTCCTGCTTGGCCAATCAGCGTTTATTTAAATCATGATTGACAGAAGACAGACAATTATTCCACACCACCTCCTCACTCCCTCCATGTACTTGGGAGCTACATAGAGGAGAGAACTGTGTTTGGCCAAGGGCAGAACTTTGGCAGGGCATCCCAGAAGGGCATGTGTCAGTGTCTTTGCTGCCTCATTCAGGCCTAGACTAGAGGCTTATTAAAGACTTGGAAACTGATTTTGGTTTTTTCCGAAGAGGGAAGAGGTCTTGACATTTTTTAAATGAGGTTTACTCCTTTCTCGCCTTTGTTTCTCTCTCTCTAGGGTCTCATGTAGTTCATGCTGCCCTCAAAGTCACTATATAACTAAGGATGGCACTGGACTTTCTGTCCTTCAGCTTTTACTTCTCAAATGCTATGGTTGTAGGCACGCACCACCTATCAGCTTATGTAGATCAGGAGATCAAGTACATGCTAGGCAAGCATCTTTGCATCCCAAGCTAATATGCCTCAGCCCTTACTTTCTTATAGGCTACTATGTGGCTGGTCCATCTCACTTCCCTGAAGTCCTAGGAAGATATTTGGCGGTAGGTAGGTAGTGTGTGTGTGTCCAGCTCACAGCAGAAACAGATGCCCATGTTTTTCATGGCATTCTTCAGAGAAGGATGCATTTCAGAGAACAGAGCTTTTTCCAATGTTTGGATTTCTGATCATTTAAAGTCAGATTTATGCAACTATTTGGTCAATGCTTAAATGCAAGTTGCCCCACTGCCACTATTTGTTGGTACTAGGGCCTTGTGTATAATAGGCAAGTGCCCAATCACTGAGCTCTATCCCTGGCTCTATTTTCACACTTTATCTGGAGAAACAGGTTTTTATTAGTTGACAAGGATGCCTGTGAACTTGTTCTGCAGCTCAGGCAGGCCTTAAATTTGTGATCCTCTTGCCTCAACCTCACTAGTAGTTGCAACTATAGACCTGTACCATCAGGATTGGCAGAATTAAATGATTTTAACTCTAAACAATGTATTTCTTGGAGAGCCTGCCTGCTTGACATTAGCCCCTGGATAGATGGTTGCCATCTTTTTCTCTAACTTTGTCCCCTCTGTGGTTCTTGACTTTATACCTATTTGCTGTAGCTTCAACCTAGATGAACCAATGCTGAAATAATTGACTTTAAATAACCCATGCCCAAAGGGACCAGTGCTTCTAATTTCTCTTCTAATGGTATCTCTGACCTTGAAGTCACTCATGCTTGAGTGCCTCGAGTCATCTTTGACTCCTCTCTGCCTTTGTCCTTCATGCCCCATCTATTGTCAGGTCACACATCAATTGTCAAGTCCCTGACCTTGGGCATCTGAAATTAACTCTTTAATTTCAAGCCTTCACTACTCTACCCTGCCCTATTGTCTTATCTTCCTAACCAGTTGATTTAATTCTGCTTCACCCCTACTCCAGACGGGGCCAGTGATATTAAATCAGACTTCTTGTTTTTGTTTTTGCTTTTGCCTTTTTCTTTTTCCTCCTCCTCCTCCTTCTCTTCTTTTAAAAACATGGTCTTGCCATTTAATATGGGCTGACTTTGAACGATCCTCCTGTTTCAGCCTCTGTTGCACTGAAATTATAGGTGTACACTACCATGCCTAACTCAAACCAGACCGTTTTCTAATGAAAAAGACACCATGAGGTCTGTGTCATAAAACTGTAAGCTGAACAGTAGTCATTGATTCACAGCCTCTGCTTTTGGTTCAAGCCATGCTACCTCTTGGCTTTATTGCCTTTCACCCTGTGACTCCTTGAAGTGCGTTCTTCATCTTGTTCTAACTTCTGCCTGTGCAAAATTCTTCACCCTTTCAAAGAAAGGGTTTCTCCTTCTTCTGAATCCTCACTTTTGTTTTTCCATTTTTCCCAACTCATTCTGGGGTGACCATGTTTGCCCACAGTGTTCCACACAGAATCTCTGTCCCAGATCATTTATTTGGCTTTTGAAGCTGGTTCAGCCTTCTCTTCCCGTTCAAATCCCTTAGAGCATAAGGTCTGCTGCCTGTGCTCCATTCCTGGGCAGCTGGGGCCATTTGCAGGTGGTGATGGGCTCTTTCCAGGGGCTCTGAACCCATCACACCTGCTGAGGGCACAGCTTTTTCCATTAGTTCTGGCAGTCACCCTGGGGGTGCTGGGTAACACTGATGACTACAGTCCTCTCCCCCAAATCCTTTCACCTAATACAATCATAGAGACCAGAGTCCCTAGCCCTACAGAACCACGGCCCCTTTGCCAGTACTGTTTGTTCTATAAGGATGAATCAATCTTTTTTTCTTTGTTTGTTGTTATTTTTGAGACAGGGTCTTACTCCCTTGCTCAAGCTGTCCTTAAACTCACAGCAGTCCTCCTGCCTCAGGTTCCTGAGTGCTGGGATCACAGGCCTCAACCAACACGCCTGACTTTCGTCTGTTTCGTGTTACTATACTAGAATGCCTGAAACTGGGTAGTTTAGAAAGAACAGAGATTTATTTATTTAGTTAGTTCTAGAGGCTGTGAAGTCTAAGACTGGTGGCTAGCATCTGGCGAGGGACTCCTTGCTCTATCATCTCCTAATGGAACAGCTAACAGCTGAGGCTGGGAGGGGGCTGAAGGAAGGTGGGAGTGGAGGTGGAAGAGGAGGAGGGAGAGGAAGAGGGAAGGAGGAGGAAGAAGGAGAGGAAGGGATGAACAGGAGCGAGGAAGAGCTGTGAGGCTCAAGACCCTCTCTCCTAGTCAGTACTAATCCATTCATGAGAGCGCACCCCACATAACCAAACTACAGCCATTCCATCCTGACAGAGGAGATCTGGGTGCAAGGTAGAGGCAAATTCTTACCCTGAGGCAAATTCTTCTTCACCTGTGAGTCTGTGCAGCTGAACAAATTAGCTGTTTCCCCCAAACAATGAAAGGATCATGCATAGGTTAGACACACCCATTCTGGAAGGCAGAAGAATGAAGGAAAGAGAGAAAGCTGCCTCCAAGCACACGCTCAAGTGGTCGGGACTGACAGCATCTCACCACGCAGCCCAAGCTGGCCTTGAACCTGTGACCCTCCAGCTTCAGCCTTCTGAGTGCTGGAGTTGTAAGTATGCCTCACCACACGCATCTAATATTACGTCTTACTTTCTTTTTTGTGTGTGCATCTATGCACTTGTTTGTATGTGAACATGTGTGCACACATGAGTGGAGGCCAGAGGTCAACACCACGTGTTCTTCTCAATCACTTTCCACCTTTTTCTTTGGGACAGCTCCTCTCACTGGAGTGCGCCAATTTGCCTAGTCTGGCTAGCTGGTAAGTTCAAAGAGCCTCCTGCCTCTGCCACTCCAGCACTTCGGGTACAGCCGTGCATCACCACGCCTAGCTTTTATGCAGATGCTGGAGATCTGAACTCAGGTATTCATAGTTGTGTGGTGAGTACTTTGCTGGTGTAACTGTCTCCCTAGCTGTGCTAATTGGAATCTTAAGATGTCAGATAATACAGCTCAGTTGGTAGTATTGCTTGTCCTGGATCTGAGTCCCAGCACACCACAAATTGATGCTGCATGATTTATAATTGCAGCACTCAGGAGGTGGAGACAGGAAGATCAGGAGTTGAAGGTTATCCTTGACTACACAGAGAGTTTGAAGTTACCCTGGGTTATATGAGGTCCCCATCACAAAATAAAAGAAAATAAAACCAAACTGAAACTTTCAAATAACCCCTGACTCCATGTGCTGCTCCTAGACATACTGGGATGGGGTCAGCCAGGAGGCACCAGACAGCCCTCCTTCCATGACTTGCTGGAATCAGTTTTGAAACAGTTTCTATAGTGGCTTTGTCAGGCTGATGACCCTTCAACTCTGGGGTCTCTGGTGACTTTGCCTTCATTGCTCTAGAAGACTGACTGTTCTTTCAGTATGGCCCGAATACCGTCTGTATTGTCTCTGCCCTCATGACTCTCTGGGCTCTCTCTCTGTGACATCATTTGAAATCAGGTGGAAATGAACCATGCCCCTTTCTCTCACATGGATGCTACCAACGCCTGTGTGTGCTCTCGTAGGTGATCCAGCTGCACCTGGGATGGCTGAACCATGACATTGGGGGTGGGTGGAGGGAGGAGGGTTCTGGATCAGAATGTAGGGAGCAGAGACCTGAAGTGACCCAGGCCTGGAATGTTGATTTCCTGCCACGCCCTGGGGCTGCCTTGAAGATCTCTGAATGCCTTTATTTTTCCAGTGTCTTGATAATCAGCACCTTCCTCCTGTCCACACTGATCCCTTTATCAAAGGATCATCTAGTTACATTCTTGTCTGCCTGTTCGCTCATTCTTTACTGTGAATCCTTCCAATCCAATCCAATCCAATCCAATCTGTTTGCTTTTGAGTTATGAATTCCATCTTTAAATTAGTCTTCTTTTCATCGTAATCCTATGACTAAAGGCGCTCATGCAACTTCTTCAGATTTGCCTTTGAGTTTCTTGCACTAACTCTCCTTTAAAGAGAGTATCTTTTATTTACATGTACGCATGTGTGTTTGTGCATGTACTTGTGAGTGCCCATGGAATCCAGAAGAGAGCATCCGGTCCCCTGGAGCTGGAGTCCCAGGAAGTTAACAAACTGCTGAAGTGGATGCCGGGAACTAGGTTAGGATCCTTTGGAAGAGCAGGGAGCTCTCTCCACTGTCAAACAATCTTTCCAGCCCCTACCAGCTGTTCTTGTTCATTGACTTTAAGTTCTGCTTCCCAAAATGCTCAGACTTGGACAAAACACAGCTCAGTCCTTTCCCAGTCTGTACAAGGATGGGCCCTTTCATCTGCTCATTAGACCTCAGCAGAATGGCTTTTATGAACCGTATCTCTAGCAAAATCCTGATTATGATATCTTCAATCATCTGTAAGAAGTTCCATGCTGGGGAGATGGCGCCGTAGGTAAAGCGCCTACTACTCCAGCGTGAGACCTGATTTCAGATCCCCAACCCTCACATGAAGAAGCCAGGAGGTGGCGTGCATCTGTAACCCTAATGCTGAGATGGTTAGGAAGCTGCAGTGGCGGAGACAGCGGGTCCTCAGGGCTCTCTGGCTGTCCAGAGCAACCAACTGGGGAGCTCTGGGCTTGGGAAGAAACTTCAAAGCAAAACGAAACACCCCAAATAAAACAAAATTTCTTCTTGCTGAATCCTCAACAGACTCTTCTTAATCCTCCATTTGTGGCAGCACAGCCCACTCCCCAGCATTCTTTTCAAAACTGCTTCAGCCTCTAACCTATTTCCTGGTTCCAAAGCTGCTTTCACAGTTTTGACATCTGTTGTTGCAACATCCTGCTTCCTTGGTCCCAATTTCCTGACTTACTTTGTTGTATAATGGGATAGCCGAAACTGGGGTATTTATAAAAACAGAGGTTGATTTCTCATGGTTCTGGAGGGATGCCAAGACTAAGGCACTAGTGTCTGGTGAAGGATGTCTTGTTTCATTGTCCCATGGCAGAAGGTGAAAGACGGGGAGGGAAATTTTACCTGGTACAAATCGGGGCTTCGAACATGGGCTGCAGTGGGACTCTGGCTGAAGCCCTGACTGTGGCCAATACTGCTTGTGTGGCCCAGTATTTCCTTCCTTCCCTTTCTCTTTCCCGACATTTGTTTATTTATTTTATTCTGGCATTTATATAGAGCCTCACCAGGTAGCACTGGTTGGCTTGGATCTTGATTTGTAGACTAGTTCACCAAGAAACCACAGGGACCTACCTTCCTCTGTCTCCTGAGTGCTGGGATTACAGGTGTACACCATCATACCAAGTTAGAATGTTATTCTTTTATTGAGATGTTACCACTTTCCCTAAATTCTACTTTTCAACTATTTTAGTTACATGTATGTATGTTTGTCTGTGTGTGTGTGCTCCTGTGTGCAAGTGCTCCTGGAGGCCAGAAGGGGGCATCAGTGTCCCTGGAGTGAGAGTTACCCAACATGATATACTGAGATCTGAACTACAGTATCCTGGAAGAGCCAAGGATTTTTTTTTTTTTTAGTATAGTGAATCATATGTTTGAAGTAGATAATAATTATGCTGTGATTACAGTCATTAGTTATAGAGATACCAAAATATTGATTGTTGATTTACTATATTAAGCTATATTAAGCTACTTAATATAGCTTAATATAGTAGACAGAGACACTTCTATTGCAGGAACTGAAGAATCTTTAGTAAGTTCATGTTGAATAATGCTGTTCTAAACATGTGATGTATGACACTACATCACCGTAGCATCCTTCTGTTTGGTAATTAGTGTGTAGGATTGTTAAACTCTATGTATCACAGACTTTTTTTTTTTTTTGATGCAGGGTCTTGCTATCTAGCCAAGGCAAACTTGGTACTCTGATGTGTAGCCTTGCACTCAGTAATCCTCTACCCTCAGTCTCCTGAATGCTGCAATTAGAGATATGCACTGCCATGCATGACTCCAAGCTCTGGTATCCTATCCTTATCAGAAACACTACTGTAAGAAAATAATGGACAGAATGCTTCATAAGCTAACAAGAGCTGGAGACTGTGAGGGGTCAGGGTGCTATGCAAGGGCTGGGGCTGCAAGAGGGTCTGGAAGCATAGCTGGTGGGTTGGCTGGGCAAGTCTTCTGGACAGATGTTCAGTAAAGGAGATAGAAGACACCCACCCCCCACACGGACATTATTGATAGATACCCCATCCTAACCCACTCTTAGTGTTGGATATTTTGGGGTATATATCTGACGGATATTTTACTGGACCCATATAACTTTCACTAGGCAAAGAACTATGTGTATATACTTATTTTTTTATGTTTATTTTTTGAGACAGAGTCTTAGCTCAGGCTGGCCTTGAACTTGCAACCCTCTTGTCTCAGCCCCTTGAGCGCTGGGATTACAGACATGTGTTACCATGCTTGGTGAAATGGCAGAAAGAGGATGCGGAATAGTAAGACTCTATCTCAATGTATGTATGTTTTTGATAGTTCAGTTTCCTTTATTTTTTTATTTGTTAAAATAGAACATGACAGACATTCCATGGTTTACAGCCTTGGTGAGGTGACTACCCCATAGGCTGAGGCTATCTTACCCTTGCTTTTTCTGCAGCAATGCCATACAAGGAAGGACTTTGCTGTGGGGGCATGGGGAGAGGGAGATTGATGCTGCCTTCTCTTCTCCCCTCACTCCCTCTGAAATGGTCCTCTGATGCAGAGGTGGGAGCTCAGAGGTGTGAATCGGACTCCGGACTTCTGTTTCCTGAGACACACTGTCTCATTGTGTAACTCTGGTTGGCCTGGAACTTGTATGTAGATGTGGTTGGCCTTGAACTCATAGAGATCCACACGCCTCTGTCTCCCAAGTGCCGGTATTAATGGTGTGTACCATCATGGCTGGGTAGACTCTAGGTTTCTCAGGGAGTGACAAGCTGCTTCTCTTCTTATGTAGGTGCTTCAGTGAAGAGTCCTGTGTCTCCATCCCTGAAGTGGAAGGCTATGTGGTGGTCCTTCAGCCTGATGCCCCTCAGATCCTTCTGAGTGGCACGGCTCATTTTGCCCGCCCAGCAGTAGACTTTGAGGGACCCGAGGGGGTTCCTTTGTTCCCTGATCTTCAGATCACCTGCTCCATTTCTCACCAGGTGGAGGCCAAAGCAGATGAGAGTTGGCAGGGCACAGGTAGGGATAACCCCAAGGAGTGATACAGTCCAGAGAACAGTGATGTCTGTAAATGGAATACTGTGGAGATGGAATGGGAAGGCTTTCTCTTGTGTCAGTGTGACTGAGAACAGCTCACCCTTAAAAACCAGAGCCCGTGGGAAGTCATGAGTATAACAAAATGTCGCATGGTCATGTTCGAGATGATGTTTACCTTCTTCCTTAAGGAATGTCCCTGGGATGGGGGAGGAGTGACCAGCATGCAATGACCATGTCTGGTCTCAGAACCTCAATGGGCACAGCTCTGACCTTGACTCTGAATCTCCCCCACAGTGACAGACACACGCATGTCCGATGAGATTGTACACAACCTGGATGGCTGTGAAATTTCTCTGGTGGGAGATGACCTGGACCCTGAGCGAGAAAGCCTGCTCTTGGACATGGCGTCCCTGCAGCAGCGAGGCCTGGAGCTCACCAACACATCTGCCTACCTCACCATTGCTGGTCAGTGAGGCCCGGGGTCTGGTGTGTGTGTGTGTGCGTGTGTGTGCATGTGGTGTGTGTGTGTGTGGTGTGTGTGTGTGTGTGTGGGGTGTGTG
>PVIU01007603.1:10922-90613 GCA_004026605.1 Ondatra zibethicus | reverse complement strand
TCTTTGAAAATATGATAGAAACAAAGAAGAACTGCATACACCTGGAGGTTTTTAATCTAGAAAAAGTCAATAGTATTTGCATCATTTCTAAGAATAAACTGAGTCACTTTAAATTATTAAACCAATATATATGTATGTATTGTAAATAATATATGATTCATTTTGGTGTCTGCAGTCCTTTCGTTTGAGGGGATTAAGGACATTCAAGTATATAAATATTGCTAAGGAAAATGTCTGTGATACAGGAAAAAATGTTCTTAGACTTATGTATCACTTGGGTTCCTATTTCAATGAATGTGCTCATCTTTGTCTTAATACAGGAATGGTCCCTTCTATTTGAACACAGAGAGCCTCTGTCTCTGTACTGGAGTGTTTGGGGATGCTCCAAAGCATAGGGCAGGAGCCAGGCCATCTGTATTTAGCATCTATCCCAAGATCACTTTGTAGTAGTAAAGAGAACAAAAAACGTGTGGACTGGAACTGTAGGATGAACGTGGGCTGGAGCTTTAGTAGCTATGTCCCTTAGTCTCTGAGAGCTTGAGGGATTTGAGATAGATCTCTCTGGGTAGCCCTGGGTGACCTGGAACTGACTACGTAGACCAGGCTGGCCTCAATCCCAGAGCTCCACCTGCCTCTGCCTTCCGAATGCTGGGATTCATGTCATCCTTTTAAGCCTTACTTTCTCCACCTGTAAAACAAGAAAAGACAAGCCACCTTCTAAGTTCTTGCAGTGGTGAGGGGTAGAAGAAAATCTGAACAGAATTCTTTAGAAGAAGAGATTGTTTTCCCTCCAAATTATTGAGGTTTCGCATCTTTGAAAATCAGAACAAAAACAAACAGAAAGTGGGCTAACGGTGCTCTGTAGGTCTCAGATTACCAACTCCCTTTCTGTTTAGGGTCGACAACTTTGGCCTGGGCCTTTTACTTCGATCCAAGCAGATAAAACGCATGATCTCGTCGTACGTGGGAGAAAATGCAGAATTTGAGCGACAGTACTTATCTGGCGAATTAGAAGTGGAGCTGACCCCTCAGGTGAGGAAATGCCTCTGGTTTTGTTTCGCGGTGCCAGCCGGTGCCAGTTTATAGAAGAGTTCCTTTCTTCCTTCTTAAAGTTTTGTTGTTTCAGACAGAGAGATGCTGTTTTCAAACCAAGGGACCTTGTCTTTGGGTCGGTCCTGTTGATTCTAGAGGACTACTGTGACTATGGAAGATTAGGTATCTCTAGGTAAAAATATCCATGCTGCTGGATAAAATTTTTGATAGGATACTACAGTGTACATTGTGTCTGAAGCAAACAAAAGAACTTACAGAAATGAGATTGTCTTAAAAGCCAGTTTTAATGAATCTCAGTGTTGCAGATTTCTGAGTGGTCAAGTCAGGAGAGTGAAGTCTGCTGGAGGGTGAAACTGCTTCATAGAGGAGGTGCTGGGCTCGTTTCATAGAGGAGGTGCTGGGCCCGCTTCATAGAGGAGGTGCAGGGCTCGCTTCATAGAGGAGATGCAGGGCTCGCTTCATAGAGGAGGTGCTGGGCTTGCTTCATAGAGGAGATGCAGGGCTCGCTTCATAGAGGAGGTGCTGGGCTCGCTTCATAGAGGAGGTGCTGGGCTCGGAGCCCAGGGATTTAGGGGACTGATAATGTGACAGAGCCAACCATTTGTGCAGTTTGTACAGCAAGTCTGTACCTGTTTTCCACTTCTAATCCATCCAAGGCAGCTTTTGAAGCCCTTTGGGCAAAGCAAGGCTCTACACGCCCAGGATGTCGGTGCTCTGCTTTGACACACTCTGCCTTTGCTCTGCAACTAAGCGCACCGTTCTGCCCCAAGGTAATGTTACTTTAGTACTTTGCCAAGTTGATAAGGATGGAATGCAGCCAAATTTTAGAAAAGAAAATGATCGGGTACGTGCTAGTCTAGAGAAGGCATGCATCGGGGACTGTTCTCTCTGACGGCAGCTCCATAGCGTCTCAGTCCCACCCGGTTACCCAGTAGCACTGGCATCTCTGTCTGTTCAAGTGCTGCGCTGTGTTTGATACAACTTAGCTTTCATTTCAAGTTTTGTGAGTGAACAAATATATACATTTCTAGTTTCCTTGGGTTTCTATAAAAACAACAAACTAAAATCCCTCCATAGACTGGGTAGCTCACACCACAGAAACTTGTTTCTCACAGTTAAAACAGCTGGGAAGTCCAAGATCAGGAGACAACCAGTCCAGTTCCTAGGGATTCTTTTCCTGCCTTCTGGTGGCTGATGTCTTGCTTTGTCCTCTGGGGCTCTGAGATGAACAAAGTGAGCTCCCTGGTGTCTTTCCTTATAACAGCAATGATCCTCCTAGAGCAGGCCTATATTTATGGGTTATTTCATCTTAAGTATCCCCGTCTACCCCTGTCACATTGAAGGTTAGGGTTTCAACTTCAATAGTTAAGGGACACACAGTCCAGACCATCCCATGCAACCTTTGCATTGTTAGTTAAGGCACCGTATTGAGGCTATGTAGTTATTGAAGATGAGTCTTTTCTTTTATGCATTATCTCTATTTTATCAGAGGCCATATATATGGGGAGGAACTTCCTTAATACTTAAACTTAAAGAAGTTAATGTTTCTTTTCTCAACCAAGTGGCACACCATTTCTGTCCCATCTTCCTTTGCAGCTTGATGGGAGGAACCCTGCTGACGTGTTGGCGCTCCTTTTGCATAGGGCAGGTGTTCCCAAAGGACTCTTGTCTTCATCAATATTCTCCATTTAAGTTTTTGGCCATTGGGCAGAGAAATAGAGAAGAGTGTTTGAGAAGGGTGAACAAAAAATTTTTTAAAATGAGGGGTGTTATTATGATTTTTTAAAAAAATGTTTATTTATTTATTTATTACGTATACAGTGTTCTGTCTGCATGTATGACAGAAGAGGGCACCAGATCTCGTTACAGATGGTTGTGAGCCACCACGTGGTTGCTAGGAATTGAACTCAGGACCTCTGGAAGATCAGTTGGTGCTCTTAACCTCTGAGCCATCTCTTCAGGCCTATGTCTGTTTTAATGAATTAAATTTTTTGGATGTCGTTGCCTTAACGTACAGTGCAAAGTTAGGGTCACTTTGTCTGTTAGGTAGAACAGAGACCAATTCGCTGAGGGATTTTATGTATGTGGCTCATGTCCCTTCTCTTCAGAGCATCCAAATATTCAGATGGCTCAGTGTCTGTTATTTAAGCATTTAAAGGCCCCAGTTAGTATAGAGTTCTCCGGTTAGGATAATGGAAACAGTGTCATTGACAACTATGTTGATTCTGACTTCTGATTAGCTAATTGGCTGTCTAGTAAGCATGGTAGCACCCCAGAAGTGGTTTTGTATGAGAAAGAGGAAGTAGAGAAACATTTAAAGCCTGGGTGGAAAGTCAGTACAGGATAGGAGAAATCTAGGAATTCACAGTTTGAAATCATCTGCCTCTGTGAGAGGGAAGGGAGACCATTAGAAAGAGACACAAACAACCTTCACCTATACCTGTTTCTATGGTGAAACCAAACTTGACATTGTAAAAAACTAGCTTTTTACAAAATTTCAAATATATATACATTTATTATTAATTATTATTATTATGTGTGTAGGCATGTGCATGTCATGGTGTACCAATGGAATTCAGCGGTCACTTTCAAGAGTTGTTTCTCTTCTTCCACTGTGGGTTTGAACTCAGGCCGTTAGGCCCCTGTGGTGTCTCAGTTACTTTGCTATTGCTGTGACAGAACACTAAGGCCAAGGCAGCTAAGAGAAAGAAAATGTTTAACTTGGGATGCATGGTTGCAGAGGGTCAGAGTCCATGCCCACCATGGTGGAGAATGTGGCAGCAGCAGGCAGACAGGAAGGCATGGTGCCAGAGCAGTATCTGAGAGCTTACGTCCTTATCCTCAAGTGGGAGGCAGAGAGAGCTAACTGAGAATGGCTGGGCCTTTGAAACCTCGAAGCCTGTCTCCAATAATATAGCTCTTCTATCAAGGCCACACCTCCTAATCCTTCCCAAGCAGTTCTGCCAACTGGGAGGCTTTCAAGTGTATGAGCCTATGGGGCCCATTCTCATTCAAAGCACATGAAGCAAACACATGTACCTGGTGAGTCATCTTGCTGTTCCTCTCCCAGCTTTTAAAAGCCAGGTGATCCATATGCCAGGTTTTACTTGGCTTTGAATTTTTCTTGCTTAGATAGCTTCTTAAATTAAAAAAAAATTATGAAAGTAAATTTATGAAAATTTACATTTTAAAGTAAATAGGAACTATTTTCTTTTCCTTTTTATTTTTATTTTTTTTGAGACAGGGGCCTGTTACGTAGCCCTGGCTGGCATAGTACTTGCTATGTAGCCCATGCTGACCTCAAAGTCATGGCATTCTTCCTGCCCAAGCCTCCCAGATATTAAAATTACAAATATTTTTCACCCTGTCTGGCATACTTGTTGCTTTTAATGATAAAATTACTTAGTTTACACTTACACATTTTACATGGTAAAACAAAATTTAACATTTAAAAATATATGAATAGTTACATTTACATAATTAAGTTTTAATTTTGATTTCAAAATATTAAAAGACATTTGTAGAATATGAGGTCAAGAGACCAGTGGGGGTAGAGTCTAGAGACTAAAAGCATGACTAGACAATGAACAGTTATATTTGAATATGGATTAAGAATGGAATGATTATTGTCTTTTAATTGATGCCTCAGCTTGGCGATTTCCAAGCACATACATTGATACACACTTTGCAGGATGGTGAGCCTCTAGACAATGGGACCCACATCTAACAGTGTCTGTATTCCCATTGCACTTTGTGGACTTTTCACAGATATTGGTTGCTTATTCGTAGGGCACACTTGCAGAGAGGATCCGTGCAGGTGGGGCCGGAGTCCCTGCCTTCTACACCAGCACAGGATATGGGACCCTGGTACAAGAAGGAGGATCACCCATAAAATACAACAAAGATGGCAGTGTTGCCATTGCCAGCAAGCCACGAGAGGTAAGATACTCCTCACCCACGTGACTCTACGAGACCACTTTCCTCATGAGATTCTGTGTGGACTCATTTGATGGTTTCCTCAGTGAGATAAACAGTCATTCATTTTCAAAAAGGTGAGACTTGTAGCTAAATCTGGCTATCTGTTCATACTTAAAAATCACAGAGGGAAATTAGAATAAATTAGAATAAAAGAAGCCGTAATCACTATACATTATAATGTAATTAGGGTTAGTTAACTGATTTTCTGAAAGGTTTTAACAAAAGGAAGAACATTTACCATAGATTATGCTTCCACTAAAAACAAAACAAAACAAAAAACAACACACGGAAGTTGTTTACTGTGTATTGTGTTAATCTCTTTGTTCAGGTTCTTCCTAACATGACAGAAGGAAAATACAGTAACAAAAGAAATCTTATAGAAGAGGTTGCAGTTGTAATTACAGAATGGAATAGAGAATTCAAACAGTCACTTTCACATTTTGCATCTTAGCCATAGGCTAAGCTTTTCACTGACCTGTGCTTTTTAAACTGTGGGTTAGGAGGGGTTACTTTAGGGTGAGCAACTTTTCTCATATTAGACAACAGTAGGCAGACCTCTAGATAGAGTATTTGACATAGTTAGATTTGAAATAATTAAAAAAAATAACATAGACAGGCCGACATGTTATTCTGAACTTAAAAATGTCTTTCCATTCTCGTTGTCCTTATGACTGAAGGAAGATAGCAGCTAGTGGCAGTTACAGCAATGCTGGGCTGCACCCCTAGGGAGGTGAACTAGTCAGTGAAGGGGTGTCCCACCAGTATTGGGAGTATAGTGCTGCTGGTTCTGTTGCTGTTCTAGGGAGATAAGGGTTTGACGATTGTGCCCCTTCCTGTCTGACAGTCTGGAACTTTGCTCCTTACCTGGGAGTGACCTGTATTGATTCAAGCTTTTATTCGAATATTTTTTATAGTTGGTCTTGCTTTTCCACTGCCTAATTAGGTAAAAAGTTTCTTGATAACCAGGAATCTAATGAAAATGAAGTTTAGGAGCATATGATAAAAGTACCCTGAAAAATTGATTTAACATTTTGATAGCTTGTTAGAAAGTGTAACTTTATTTAACCTGCCCAAGAGAATATGGCTGGACTTTTTTCTGACTTTTCATTTTTGCCTGGAGCCTGGTGCATTGTTGAGACCAGCTTTGACAAAACTACCCCTTACCAGGGTAGGGTGACAGGGATTAGAAAAGTTAGTAAAGAGTATGAAGACATGAGTGAAAATAATAAAACAGAAACATAGGATAGTATCGGGAAAGAGTTCCAGTGAATACTGCAATGGAAATTAAACATTTCCATTTGCTTAAAATACCCCGACCCCAAAAGATAGGAGTAAGATAAAAAGCTGCATTAACATGATACAAGAAAATGAACAGACCAGTTGAAGGTTGTGGGCTACATTCTTAGTTAAACGTTCTGTTGTTAGCAAGACAAGTAACCTCACATTCTAGACCAAAACATTCTGTAGGCAAACCACTCCTTCGGTGGAATCCAAAGTTATCTCCATAAGGGAACTGAAGCCTTAGTTGGATCCTTAGACTTTTGTTTCAGGTACATCGACTTCTCTATTCCTGAAATACAAGGTCTGGATATTAGCCACACCTCTTGACAATAACCTTACAAGAGCAGAACTCTGATCTAAAGCTAGGTGGGACCTTTGAGGTAGAAACAGGCAGTAATCTTGAAGGAATAGAAGTAAGTTCCAGCTCTCTGACCTTTGGCCAGGGTGGAATGGCAACAGCTTCCAGGAAGGTGAAACTCTCTGACCTTCAGATAAGGTGGAAACAGGCTCACATTTTTGGGCCTCCACAGTGCATGAATCTAGTACCTTTGTAAATTTATGTAAAATTCAATCTCTCTCTGTCTCTCCCTCCATCCCTGCCTCCCCCCGGTCTCTATCCTCTGTCTCTAGTTTGCCTCTTGTCTGTTCACATAGCCTAGAGTTCCCTCTGTATGATAAGAAGTTAATAGCGAATTTGAGTCTGAGTGTGGTATGTTTTAAGTTACATCTTATAAAGATCAGTCTGACCGTGCGCGGTAAGCTTTTTGGTTTTGTAGGGGCCCACATTAGAGGGTGGGTGGCCATTGATCCTGGTGGGGAACAGGCATTGGCTGAGATGAGGTGGTAAAGTAGAGTTTGTACAAACTGATTAGAATCAGGTCAGATGTTGGTGATGGAGCCACAGCATGTGATATAGAGGACAGGAACCAAGATTGCTCTTGTTGAGATTGGTAAGGCACAGGGCAAGCAAAGAGCTCTATCTGTTGGGGAAGAGATGTCCTTAAGAAGTTCAGGAGTCTCAAGAGAAAGTGCTTGGTGACTCTGGTAGGAAATTTACAGAACAGGAGGCATGATATGTGGGCATCCAAACCCTTAGGACTAGACACACAGTTCTGGGCCACTTTGCAAGCAGAGGGCCCTCTTTAACAATTAATAGACAGGCAGAAGAAGAAGTGCTACGGTGGAAAATGAGAAGGGAGGCCCAGAGAAACCCAGGGGAGCCTGGTGATTTGAAAGATAAAAGAGGAGCAGCTGGGTCAAATGAAGGCTCAGCACTAGAATTGAACAATAGTGTTCAGAAATGGAGAACAATGGTGAAATCTGATGGGAATGAATTCCAGAAGATCCTAAAGATGAAGCAGAGGCCACCTGCACCATTTGAAGCGAGCACAGGAGTAATCTTGGTAAAACTTGTTGCTTTCCTCTTTGAAGTTTAAGACAGGTAACACTAGAAAACATGGTTAGAAAATACTTGCGTTTTCTACTTCTCAACCATCATCCCTGGTGGGTTTTCTGTTTGCTTTCTTTTGGGAAAGCTTTGTTTGGGAATTTTTGATGCTCTGGAGGCCAGGCTTCTCTTGATCTCCCAGCAGTCCTCTTGCCTCTGCCTCGAGTGCTGGGATTACAGGCCTGTGCCACTACTTGCCTCGTCATTGAGGTTCACGGTTACGACTTTTGAAAGACACAAGCCTTTAAAACAACTTTGTATGTTGTTGCGCAACTAATCTCATATAATTTCATAGTAGTACAGCCTTCACCAGCAGTTTTCTTGCTCATATTTTCTAGCAAGAAACTGAAATATCTTTGGAGAAGCTTTCCTTTAAGAAACAATCTGTTTGAAACTCTTTAAAACCAAGGTTGGAGCTGGTTGTGGTGGCACATACCTTTAATCCCAACACTAGGGAGGCAGGGGCAGGTGGATCTCTAAATTCAAGGTCAGCCAGCCTGGTCAACAGAGCAAGATCTAGGACAACCAGGGTTACACAGAGACCCTGTCTCGAAAATCAAAATAAATAAGTAAATACCCCCGCACCACACACACACCCAGAAAAAAAGTTGGAACGTTGCTCGGTGACAGAGCACATGGTAATGTATATGAGACTCCAGGGTTAGGTCTCAGCATCTCTTCCCCGACGAAGCAAAGCAGAAAGTAACTGAACCCCACCTTTGTGTTGGAACCCTCTAGAAAACGCATCCAGTCCATTGTCCACTAGAGGGCGCAGTGGGAATGCAGTTAGAGTTCTGCTTTCCCAGGGCTGCACTTGTGTGGGAGGGATCCAGCCTTCAATGGGATTGTTTCAATTCTCTGTTTTAATTCCCAGAGGTGAATCTCCAAGGGGAAAAGATAGGAAGAGCGTACTGGCACAGGAGAGTTTTGTTTTGTGTTCTCTCCCAAATGACCGTAAACATTAAAAAAAAAATTCAAAAGCATTGTGTTATATCAGTAATGACTGAAGATGTGCAATAAGTTAAAACCAACATTCACAGTAGCAAAAGAAGCAAGAAGTTCCTATGAGTAAATGCAAAAAACATACAGAAATTTTATGTGAAGAAAGTCTACAAAGATGTTAGTAGAAGGAAGCCTGCATCATGCCCATGCAAATGGGAGATTGCCAGTTCTTTTCACATTCATTAACTTTTTCTGTGATCATTGACTATCTCAACAGTAATTATAGATCACAGATTAATGAGAAGCAATAGAGAAGCCATTTTGTGTAATGTACACATTTTTATTTGGGGAGGGGGATAAAAGGAAAGAGGGGCTGTATTCTGTGTCCCAAATGTCACCAAGACACACAATCAAATGGATATTGACACACTTTACGGCTTAGACTTCTAGGGGTTTTAGTTCCTCAGATGTACTAAACTTGCACTTGTTGTGGGACCTGTGAACAGCATTCTCTTCCTGAAGCCTCCCTGGGCTATTCTGAGAAAGTCTTATGCTACTGATGGTCTCTTGAGGTCCCTCCCCCTGAGAAAGCCTCCCTCACTAGGCTCCTAGTGTGTGCCTCTTCAGAGCGCAGCACATAGTATGAGTCCCGCCCAAATGCCTGACCGCTAGTCTTTGTTTCCCACAGGTGAGGGAGTTTAATGGGCAGCACTTTATTCTGGAGGAAGCAATCACAGGAGATTTTGCTTTGGTGAAGGCCTGGAAAGCGGACCGGGCAGGAAACGTGATTTTCAGGTACTGTGGTAGCTAAAAAACAAAACAAAACACCTCACCTCCTGTCTTGGGTAAAAAGGAAGCTATACCTCAGGTGGAATGCTTGCCTAGGGCCCTGTGGTGCATCCTTAGCATTTAAACAAAGCTAGTTAATGGGTGTCAAAAGCTCTGTGCTTTCTAAGTTACAATAGCACAAATGAATACCACAGTGAGTTGCTTTCTGACCATTTTTAAATGGCTTAGAGTCATTTATGCACACCTGCGTATGTACTTGTATCCAGAAATGCATGCAGTCCCAGTGGCCCTGATGATATGCTGTATTTGTACTTGTCTGTTCCTGTTGGCTGATGGCCAGGATGTAGCTGAGCTGATAGAGTGCTTGCCTCAAGCCTGTGGTATTACATTCCCAGCATGTGGAGGGTGGAGGTAGGCACAAAGGAAGTTCAAAGTCATTCTCACTCCATAAGGAGTTTGAGGCTAGCTTGGGATATATGAGACCCCATTAAAAAGAAATGGATTAGTGGATAGGGGTGTGGAGAGAATGGGGGGGGAGTGGGAACTTGGATTGGTATTTTTAAATAAATTAAAAAAATTATTAAAATAAATTAAAAAAGAAATGGATTCATGTACTCTTGTACACAGGTACATATAATTGTTTTCTCTATCTATATTTTCATTTTCATTGGCAAAAAATTGCCAAGGGTAGTTATGTTCTTGGCAAACATGATAGCAGCCAACATGTATTTTTTTTGTTTTAATATTGCTAGTTTTTTTTACAGTGTCTTGAAAATGTCAAAATTGCTGTGATATTTTGGAGGAAGTTGCTAATAATAGTTTAGGGGAGTTCCTTTCTTGTGGGGCTAACGTTCCCTCTGAAGAGCTAATTAATTATCTTCACAAATGTTGAGCTCTTCTTGTTTGCATTATCTGGGTAGCCACAGGCCTCTGTGCTTTTCCTGTCTTTCGATGAACCTCTGCATATTAAGCTCTAAGTAATGTTAAGTATTTAATGCCTTGGATTTGTAGGTTAGATAGTTGTGTTTGGAAGTTGGGCCATTTTGGCTATATATATGAGAGGTAAGCGACATGACCTGTTCAATTACAAAAATCATTTTCTTTCTCATCATTTTGTTATTTGCTGCCTTAATGAAGGATTCTTTTTTAAAAAGTGTTATTCTTAACAAATGTGGTTTGGCCTCAATCACAGTCAAATTCTCCGCAGCACTTGCCTTTTTTTAAAATTTATTTCTGGAGGAATTAATGTGATATTAATGTTCTGATTTCCTGAGTTGTAGGCTTTTGACATGCAACTACTTTGGGAAATCCTTGGCAAAATAATGCGCTGCCTGCAATCTCTGACCATTGGTGTGATGTTTGTAAAGTTCTGATGCCTTGTAAATAAGATGAATGAAGTATTATGGCAAATATCAGTTGCTTCAAGTATTTGTAGAATTTCTTCCCATCTTCTGATGCCTGCCTGTGGTTTCTGAAGACTTTACTTGGGCCTGTAAGCTCCGACCGTACGTAGGTGCTGATGGTCACTGAGTGGTGGTCTGAAATGAAAGCTCTCAGCTCAGTGGTCAAGCAGTCTAGATTCTCAGAATACAAATCTCACTCGTAGTCACTAGGAGAGCTGGTCCATACATCACACCATTGTTCTCCCGAGTGATCGGTAGGTGGACTCATAGCACCTGTGAGTGTTCATATACTGTCAGCTAGCGGAAACTTCTTATTTAGTAGGAAAGACTGTACCCTCTCCTGTGAAGCATTTTGTCCTTTATCCCTTTCTCTTTACCTTTGTGATAATGGAGTTGGAGTCCTAGAGCCTGGTGCACACCGAGGAAGTGCTTCATCCCCAAGGTGCATCCCTAACTCTTTCTACTTTTTAAAAGTTTCTCAGTGGAATATTTAACTATGGCAGCAAAGTTTAATCTTGGTTAAAAGATTAGGAGATTTTAATTTCAGATATCTGCGAATACCCATTTTATTTTTCTGTGTAAAAGCTATTGATTGAACATGAAAAATAGACTTTCCTTCCACCTACTCTCAAAGCCATATAAATGGAATGAAATGGCCACGAGAGCTTTTAAGTTTTAAGGTGGTTATAAGTCATGCACTCTTAGGTGCATAGATTTTTGGCAGAAACTCTTTTAGTCTGCATTTTTAAGTTGAAAGAGATGAGTCTGTCTTTGATCTTTCTCTCTCTTCTCTCCTCTCTCCTCCTTGTCTGATATAGGAAGAGTGCAAGAAACTTCAATTTGCCCATGTGCAAAGCTGCCGGAACCACAGTGGTGGAGGTAAAGTAAAGAGGCTTGTCAATTCATGCTGTTAATTTTCATTTCATTTTATTTTATTTTTGGCATTAGTTTTCAGGGGGGAAAAACAAGAAGAGTTATTTTTTTTGTCTTAAATATGGAGAGATTCTCTTTATATGATTTAGATATGGAGAGATTCTCTTTATATGATTTAGATATGGAGAGATTCTCTTTATATGATTTAGATATGGAGAGATTCTCTTTATATGATTTAGATATGGAGAGATTCTCTATATGATTTAGATATGGAGAGATTCTCTATATGATTTAGATATGGAGAGAGTCTCTTTATATGATTTAGATATGGAGAGATTCTCTTTATATGATTTAGATATGGAAAGATTCTCTTTATATGATTTAGATATGGAGAGATTCTCTTTATATAATTTATTTATGTTGGAGGCTCTCTCATCAGCTGTGCTCACTAGAATGATGTTTTGTCTTTGGAAATATACTTGGCTTATAAAAATTGTTTGGTCTTTGACAAAGATGAAAATCTAAGATGCATTGATGGACAGTCATGCCATACTGCTGATTGACAAGAAATTGTCTGAGAAATACATTGAGAAATAATTTTTGCTGCATTACAAATATCATGGAAATATTTATAACTTATGCTAACCAAGGTAGGTACAACCTCACTTAGTTATATGATCTTATGGGACCACCGTGTTCCACATGTAGTCAGCCATATGTGGTGCACGATTGTACATGGCATTCTGGTAAAGTAGGAAGTCACACCACTTGGATTGATTGGCTTACTGAGTTTGATGATTGGGATTCTTTAACACGGAGTGTTGTACAAATAACTACCGTAATAAGTTCACTCAGAGCAGTTGAATCTGGGCATTGACTGACATCTTTGGGCATCGTAGCATTTGAAAGAGGCTTGGACCATTGCAGAGCCTTTTTAGACTTAATGATTTGGGATAGAAATAGTTGCTTATACCATCCACCTGTCATACATATGTGAACTCCAAAGGAGACTTCAAAATGATTCTCAGCGTGGCTTTGAGATTCACCTTAAACCAACTCTTAATAGGAGTTTGGTATAGTCTTCCTTAGGGAGGACTTTGTGGGAACCTAATTTGGGACGTGGAAATGTGAATATATGTTCCTAATTTTCCACCTCATGGTCATGTTGTGTGACATCTTTTATGTGACATTTGGAATCCACAGTTGGCTAAGGTGTTACTTCACGGTGACACTTCAGGAACACTTTCTCAGAGAAAGTGAAGCACAGTGTTTCCCCAAGTGATGGGGGATGTGTCATTTTCCATCCTGTTTTATTTTTCAGTGGTTTTGCTATATTGTGTGCATTGACAGAATGGGTCATGAGGCCCTTGTGTGTGTATCTTATTTCTTATTTATTGAATAATTTTAATGACAAGACTGTGGCACACGTCTGTAGTATCAGTGAAGTTATATTTTTCTCGTACTGTGACAAAACACCACGACCAAAGGCAATTTGAGGATTACATTTCATCTCATAGCTTGTAGCCTGTCACTCGGGGAAGTCAGGACAGGAACTTGAGGCAGAAACTTGGAGGCGGGAACTGAAGCACAGGCATGGAGGGATAGTGTTTACTGGCTTACTCTCCCCATGGTTTGCTCATCTTGCTTTCTTATATAACTCAGGACCACTTGTCCAAGATGGGCTCTCAGTCAATCATTAATGATGTTAAATACTCCACAGATTTGCCTAAGATTCCCTCTTTAGGTCCTGGAGTTAAGAGCATTGACTGCTCCTCCAGAGAACTAGGGTTCGATTCTCAGGAGCCACATGATTACACACAATGGTTACCCCCTTCTAGGTTATCTAACACCTTCTCCTAGCTTCCAGAGACTAAGAACGTATATGGTACACATGCATATAGGCATAACCATCCATATGCTTGAAATAATAATAATACTTTTTTAAAAATGACCCCCTTTCCCTAGATATGGGTTTATGTCTAGGTTTGTGTCAAGTTGACAGAAACTGCCAGCACAAAGACCTACTGCATAGCTTCACACAGCGAATAGCTTAATGCTGGGTTTCCCTCACTTCTACACATCTACGAGAAACTGGTATTATCTTGGGTAGAATTCTCTATTAATTTTTAGCCTATTATAATCTGATTCTTTTCAGCAACACGTATTTTTTATAGGAGCAAAAATGAACTTTTTGGTGTCCAAGATACAATGTAGATAGCAAGAGAAGGTTCCTTTGGTTGTAAGGAGAGAGAAAGTTATTGAACTGCTACAGCCCCTTTGAATATCAGTTCTTCTACCCTCTCCCATGGTCCCCATGCTCCCAGTTTACTCAGGAGATCTTGTCTTTTTCTACTTCCCATGTAGATTAGATTCATGTATGTCTCTCTTAGGGTCCTCATTGTTGTCTAGGTTCTCTGGGATTGTGAGTTATAGGCTGGTTTTACTTTGCTTTATATTTCAAAGCCACTTGTGAGTGAGTACATGTGATAATTGTCTTTCTGTGTCTGGGTTACCTCATTCAATATGATGTTTTCTAGATCCATCAATTTGCCTGCAAATTTCAAGATGTCATTTTTTTTTCTGCTGTGTAGTACTCCACTGTGTGAATGTACCACATTTTCCTTATCCATTCTTTGGTCGAGGGGCATTTAGGTTGTTTCCAGATTCTGGCTATGACAAACAATGCTGCTATGAACATAGTTGAGCACATGTCCTTGTGGCATGACTGAGCATCCTTTGGATATATACCCAAAAGTGGTATTGCTGGGTCTTGAGGAAGGTTGTTTCCTAATTTTCTGAGAAATCGCCACACTGACATCCATAGGGGTTGTACCAGCTTGCACTCCCACCAGCAATGCAGAAGTGTTCCCTTTTCTCCACAACCTCTCCAGCATAAGTTGTCATCAGTGTTTTTGATCTTGGCCATTCTTACAGGTGTAAGATGGAATCTCAGAGTTGTTTTGATTTGCATTTCTCTGATGCCTAAGGATGTTGTTGAGCATTTCCTTAAGGATCTTTCATCCATTTTAGATTCCTCTGTTGAGAGTTCTCTGTTTAGGTCTGTACCCCATTTTTAAAATTGGATTATTTGTTCTTTTGATGACCAATTTCTTAAGTTCTTTGTATATTTTGGAAATCAGTCCATTGTCTGATGTGGGTTTGGTGAAGCTCTTTCCCCATTTTGTAGGCTGCTGGAACAAACCATCTTTAAACACATGACCTTCCTGCCTCCATCTACCAAGTGTTTGAGCTCTGTAAATCATGCACAACACATGTTGTTCAATTATATAACAGTTCTTTTATGATAAATGTTTTATGCCAAGAAATAAACCAACACGTATGAAAAATGAGAAAATCAAAATCACCTTTGATATTATTTCTACCATGTATAAATAACAGTGTTGCATTTGGGGATATGTTTTCTCTTTCTGATACATTCTATATAAACTTATGATATATTAAAAACAAAGGGGTGAACGGTGATATGTGAATATCATCACACATATCTTTCTGAAAAGGGGCAGCCATTGAGTATTTCCTTAGGAAGCCCCATCAGCTCTGGTTGTGTTTGCCCCTGTGAAGGAACTGGGTGATTATTTGAGAGAAACAGTAGAAGTGGGTACATATGTTGTCACACAAGCCAGAGAGATGTTTCTCTTTTCAGCCCAGACTGTTATTTCTGGACTTTCCTCTCTCTGAGTGGGTGAAGTCTTCCCTGATGATCTTCATAGGTTGATGAGTAAAACCAGCCCGGAGCGACTCCTGGACGTTGCACTGCATGTGTGTGATGAGGAGCAGCAGGGGCTGTCTAGTCTCCCAGGCAGGCTCAGTTGGCTCTGTCTCTGGAGGGCTCTTGTCAGCCTCCCAACCCCCCATAACACCTTCTCCCGGTCTCCTGTGTTCATAGCATGCTCAATCCTGGCTTTTTCTCTACTTTTTCCCATGCTTAACATAAATCTGGGGGAGAGCCGAGAGTGCTTCACTTCGGAGACCATTGATAATGCAGCCTGCATGTGCATGTTGTCACAAAAGGTCGTCTGACTCAGCCACGGAAGGCTGCCAGGGCTGCCTGTGACTGAAATAACCTGGCTGCTTTTTGGTCCTTATTTTATTTAATCTTTTGGGGTGTGTGTGTATGTGTGCCAGTACTAGCCTGTACTCTGTGTGTACAGAGTGTCAGTGTCATTGGCTTGTGCTGTGTGTGTGTGTGTGTGTGTGTTCGTACATGTATGTGTGTCATTACCATCAGGCTGTGCTGAGGTTGATTTTATAAAGCAAAGATTTACACGATAATGCCCTTTCAACTATTTTGACTAATTTCGAGTTTTAGTTACAATAAGTATATTCATTTTCACAACTTAAACTCATTTCTATTACCTAGTATTTATATTATGATACATTGATATAACTGAATATGAAAAAAATGTTTGCATAACAAGATAATAGATATACACAAATAAGAATAAGCCACTTGCTTGGCATACAAAGATTGAAGATTTACGAGTTACCTATTTGAAGATAGGAGCCTGGCCTCCTCCCCTCCAACCACTGTCATGATAACTACTTATTTTTATCCCCTCCTCTTTTCAAAATCTGTGTCATAAGGAGCTATAAAAATCTGTTTTATAGCCGGGCGGTGGTAGCACACGCTTTTAATCCCAGCACTCGGGAGGCAAAGGCAGGCGGATCTCTGTGAGTTCGAGACCAGCCTGGTCTACAGAGCTAGTTCCAGGACAGGCTCCAAAGCCACAGAGAAACACAAAGTCTCGAAAAACCAAAAAAAAAAAAAATCTGTTTTACAAAATAAAAACATAAGGTTTCTTTTGTTACATCTGCAAGAGCAAAGCTTTTGAAACCGTGAGAGTGTTCTCTACCCTCAGGGAAGCTTCATTCTAATCCAGATGGCCAGTAGGTAGAGTAAATAAGTGAGATGGAGCGCATATAATATAATAATGTTAAATACTAATGAGAAAAGGAGTATGAAATGTTAAGGAAAGAAACAGAATTCATAATCAAGGAGTTTAGTGGGGAGCCTTGTTGTGATGGTCCCTTAGCAAACAACTCAAGAAAAAGAGGAAGTCAGATTTTCAGTTAACTGAGGGGCAGCCTGTTGGGGGGCATGGGAGGAGTAGCATGCATGGAGCTGTGGGGAGGGCGAGTGTTTGTGGAATGAGGCTGCAGATGCTCTTGTCTTCTGGGCATGCCGGTAGACAAAATCCCATGTGAGCCTAGCTTTCATAAGAGGGTAGTGGTGGCATTTTCTTCAGAGCTAGGTGAAATGTGATTTTTATTTTTAGGATAGTTTATAATAGTTCCTATGAAATTATTTGGCCTTCTTATGGTTTGGCTGTGATTAGCTCCTCCCCCACCCCCATTCTGGAAGCTGGTCCTCATTATGACAATGCTAAAAACTGGTGGAACCTTTAAGATTTGGGGATTAGTGGAAAGGAGATTAGGTAATGGGGTTACTTCCCTTAAAGGGATTAACACGAGTTTTATGGAGTGAATTAGTCTCTGGAATGTGGATTGCTGAAGGCTGCTGTCTTGCTTTCTCTCTATGTTCATTGAGTTTGGGAACCCGCAGCAGAGGCTGTAGTGATAGGGCTACCTGGTCTTGACTTCCAGTCTCTAAAATGATGAATGGACACATTACTTTTGTCTGTAATGGACACAGACCAGACCTTTGCCATAATAACAGACAGCAGAATAATACTTCAGCCTGGCAGTGAGACCAAGATGAGGAAGGATGTGATTTCAAGACAGGAACATCTTAGGTATTGTGACCCCTTGCTCCGTTTAGAGAACTTGATGTTACTGTCTTAACAGAAGCGAGCAAACTGGTTCTTACTTCTCTTTCTGACAGAATGTGGGAACATGGTGGCTTTTAACTAGGTGGCTTAATGACTTGAGTGGATGGTGTGGATATGTGATCTTCATGGAGCACAGCAATTCACGCATCAGTGTTTGAAGACTGACCATGTTCCTGCCTGTTCTAGAGAAAATGGAAATGCCTCGGGGCAAACATATTTCCTTTTCTCTTAATTTTCTTTTTATTTATTTTTAATTTTATGCGTATGAGTGTTTTGGCTGTGTGTATATTTATCTGTTTACTACTTGTTTACCTGGCACCGTGTGAGGTCAAAGAGGAATTTAGTCCCCTGGAACTGGAGTTACAGATGGCTGTAAGCTACCAGGTGGGTGCTGGGCTTTGAACCCATGTCCTATAGAAGAGGGGCCCTTATTCTTGACTGCTGAGCTATCTCTCCATCTAAATGTCTTTTATTTTAGGTCTAGAGATTACTAAGGTCTTGATGCAGGATTACAAAAGCGGTGGGATTCAGACTGTGGACCATAAAGGGCAAACATGGTGTAAACAGAATGACAACAAAATAAAGCTCCTATCCCCATAGGGCAAATGCTTTTAACTGTGTTGAGGAATTTTTCTAGATAGATCCAGGTTCAAATATTCATGCTACACACAGGCAATAATTGCTCATACCTGTGCAGAAGTCATGTACACAGACATCTCTGACTGGCATGTGGAGGCACAGTATTTGTGAGAACTTGGTTGAAATACCAAACTTGACGTTCAGTATGTGAATGCCGTTCAGTACACTTTAAGTACTAACCCAGTAGAGCTCTCTGTCTTAGTGAGTCAGCGAGAACAATGAGGTCGATGAAGAACCAGCTCACTCTACCACATAGTGGTTCACAGTTGTAATCCTAGCACTCAAGAGGTGCTAGTAGGAGGACTGCAAGTTTGGGGTCAGACTGGGCAACACAGTGAGTTCGGGGCTAGCCTGGATGACACAGTAAGACCCTGTTTCAATAACAAAAGAAAGAAAAAAGCAAAGAACTGAAATAATATATCCTGATCTCTTGGAACCACCTTTTTTGGTCTGGCAGTGTTGAACAAACACAAAGAGGAAAGCCGGAGGAGAGCTGTTTGCTATGACAAGAGAAGGGAAAAGAATCTTCCTGTCATTCAACCATGAGAACCTTCGATCTGAGGGCACAATGTCATTGACATCTTGGTTCTTTTGGCATGGATGTGGGAATGATGGAAATCATGCATATAGTTTGCTTTGCTTTTAGACCCATTAAATTATATAATGTCTTCAACTCGCATTTATTTTCTTCATAATTTTTCAGTTATTTATGCTTTATTTTCATTTTCCTTTATGAACCCTTTCTAGAAGAAGTATCTATAAATTCCGTGCTTCAAATTTGGCTAGGTGTAGAATGCTTTGACAGAAAGTCTGCTAATCTCCAACATAACTGCCCTAAATGACCTGTTTGTTTTAGGGAATTGAAGTATTTAAAGACTGTTCATTTCCTTGAATTCTTATGACATATTGGCTTGTTTTTTTTTTTAAATGGAGACTAATGGAAATGTATTTAATGAAGACATATTCTAGTTAGCTAATGGTAAAATAACCTCAATAATAAAATTGTTATAACATTAATACATGTAGAATATAGCCTTGGTGAATGCCTGCTAGTTCCTTCTTTTCTTTTCTTTCTTTCTTTCCTTCTTTCCTTCCTTCCTTCTTTCCTTCCTTCCTCCTCCTCCTCCTTCTTTTCCTCCTCCTCCTCTTCCTTTTCCTCCTCCTCCTCCTCCTCCTCTTCTTTTTCTTCTTCTTTTTTTGGTTTTTTGAACAGGGCTTCTCTGTAGCTTAGGGGACTGTCCTGGAACTAGCTCTGTAGACCAGGCTGACCTTGAACTCATAGAGTTCCGACTGTCTCTGCCTCCTGAGTGCTAGGATTAATTCTTTTCTTTTTTAGTGGCTTTTTAGATTACGAAATATAAGTCTTAGCCTAATGACCATTTGCATGGAGAACAGCAGACTAAAAATGAGAGTCATTGATGATAAAGATATATTAAACAAAGCACTAATCTTGACATTTTATTTCTTGTTGCTTGGTAACAATGCAGCAACTTTGAGAGAGTTCCATTATCTCTGGCACAATGGACGTGGTTGCATTGTGGGGTAGAAACACCCATTACAGCAAGTGATTTGTGTGCCATTATCCTCACAAGAGTTTGGTTCAGCTTCCTTTTGTTAGTTCAGAGTTCCTGAAAGACAAAGTCATTTTAATAATATATTGTTTTTTGATGGATTGGTGACGTTATTTTAGCTATTTTCAGCTTTTTACTTTGTAACTATTTATAATTTTCTAGGCTTTAAAAATTTCTCTTTTAGGGTCTTATATATGTAAATCTAGGTATTTCAATGTTATTAATAAAAATATGCTGCTTCATTGATTTTTAACAAGTATCTTTTATCTTTGACCATGTGGAGAAGGAGGGCAGAATTCTTTGTCTTATGAACAGTGGTCAGGATGTAGCCCTTACCTTTCTCTAGTATACAGTGTTCCTATTTTAGTAACCACTTCAGGAGATCAGAAGAACAAAGCTTGTCGATTTGTGGTTTGTTTTAAAGGAATGGCTGAATCATATTGTGTATAGCTATACTTTTCTCTGTACTATTTTCTATGTGGTGTAATTATTGTGATTTAAAAAAAACTTATATAACCTGTGGCTTATTTTTGTACTACCTAAGATCCTAAAATGCTTCTTCAGTTTTAGAGGGTTATTTGAGAAAGAGGAAGAAAACTACATGGCCGCGGTAGTGGCGTGTAGCTCACCGGTGATTACAAAAGGCAGTACCTGTCGACAAGAAAATGTTTGAAGATTCCTGTTTATAGTTTAATGTTCATTTTACAATTTGAATATATTAAACATCAGCTAGTATTATGCCTTTCAAAGCCGATGAACTCAGATAGAATTGAGAAAAGATAATGATAGCCAATTTGAAGAGAAACTAGTATGTGATTGGCTGCAGGATTTGTAGGCTTGTTTTGGGCCACTCCTCAGGAGATAATGGTTACATACATTCAGTACCTTGCTTATCCAGCAGTGGTTGTCACAGTCTATATTCTTGATACCTCTGTCATTAAATGTGATTTAACTGAGATCTTCCTGCCTCTGTCTCCTGAGTGTAGGGATTAAAGGCATGTGTCACCATGTCTGGCCAGGGGTTGAAAATATTTTAATCTTTATTTTTATTTTATGTGTATGGGGTGTTTTGTCTTCATGTATGTCTGTGCATCACATGCATTCATTACCTACAAAGGCCAGAAGAATATATATAATCCCCAGGAACTGGAGTTAGAGACATTTGTGAGCTGTCATATGGGTGCTGGGATATTGAGCCTAGGTTGTCTGGAAGAACAGCATTCTTAAGTGCTAAGCTGTCACTCCAACCCATTTATAGGATTTAAAAATAATTTTATTGAGATTTTCATACATGCATCTGTGTGTTTTGATTGAAAGTATCCTCCAGTTCCTCTGCTTCAATTCCTTCCCTAGCTGCCCTGCCACTTTTCCCTCCCAACATCATGTAATCTATTTTCTTCTTCTTCTTCTTCTTCTTCTTCTTCTTCTTCTTCTTCTTCTTCTTCTTCTTCTTCTTCTTCTTCTTCTTCTTCTTCTTCTTCTTCTTCTTCTTCTTCTTCTTCTTCTTCTTCTTGTTTTGTCTTTTTTTTTGGATTTTCGAGACAGGGTTTCTCTGTAGCTTTGGAGCCTGTACTGGAACTAGCTCTTGTAGACCAGGCTGGCCTCAAACTCACAGAGATTCGCCTGCCTCTGCCTCCCGAGTGCTGGGATTAAAGGCGTACGCCACCACCGCCCGGCTTGTAATTTGTTTTTTAAATTCACCGAGTCCACTTAGTGCTACCAGTATGTGCATGGGTATAGGGATACCTACTAGAAATTGGGTAGTTTCTTGGCCCACATCACTGAAGAAAACTGACTTTTGTCCCCCAGCAGCCATCACAAGCCAACAGATCCCCAACTAGAAGTAGGACTTTTTGAGCCCCACTCCATCCATGTTGGAATTTTGGCTGGATTGTTCTTGCACAGGTCTCAGACATGTAGTCACAGCCAGTGTGAGTTCATGTGTGCAGCAGCCTTGACAGCTCTAGCAAGGATTGTTTTATTGTGAACATCCATTCCTTCTGCCCTACAGCCTTCCCACAACTCTCCCTTAATGATCTCCGAGCCTTGGGGAGAAGACTATACAGAGTGGATCATGCTACAGTTTCTTATTCTCTCAGAGATGACAAGTTAATGGTTTATGTATTACTCATCATCCATCTCAAAAAGAAGCTTTTCTGATGGGAGTTGAAGGATGCACTCGTGGGAATAGAAATAAGAACTTGGGGAATGGTTTATTGCTATGTTCATTTGGCAGAATAATAGATTAGGTTCATGGCCTAGCCAGACACGGGTTTTTTGGCCCAGTTAACTGTACCAGACATGAGTTTCATTGTGGAGCAGGCCTCAAATCAAATCAGAAACTAGATGATTACTCCTATAACATTTATTATTACACCAGTGGGCTTACCTTCTCAGTCCGTGATATTGTACATGCAGTGAGTGAGACCACTGATTCTTTTTTTCCTGGTTGGTGTGTATGTAGCATGTTTGAGCACTGTGAAAGCTAACTAGTAGGGATGAAGCTGCCAGGTCATTGTCAGGTTTTTTTTTTTTTTTGTGTGTGTGTGTCTTGTGACTCAAGTCTATGTTGTCTATAGCAATAGGGCCTTGTCATCAGCTCTGGAGAGATGAAAAGCAATGATAATAGCCTGCACAATTTTGGGGTGGGGAACCTATTGGATCTCATTGACTAACAGCTTACTGATGTTTTTCTGTCACAGTGATTTTGACATCTAAATGTTTATACTCAAAGGTGTTTATTTTTCTTCTTTGTTGGTTCATATTTTTCATGTACAAGGTAACATTTTATGTAAAAATTGATGGAGACTAGGTTTTTAAAGGAGGTAAAATAATGGAATGGGATTTTTTTCATTATGAAATTTATCTTTGTAGTGCAGGAAGGTCAGTAAAGCTCTAAGTATCCTGTATTCAGCTAACGTGCATCCTGCTCTGCACGGTGGGGTGGACACTGTGACTGAGGAATTTTCAACAGTGGCAATAGCAAGATAAGGAGTTATAGCCTAATAACAATAAACATAACAATGGCAAACATAGCATCAATAAGGCCATTTGTACCATGCACTTTAGGGCAGAGTCCTTGAAGTCACTTTTTAAAATAACCCTCTGAGGTGCATATTATTAACTCTTGTTTTATAGAAGGAAGAAGTGGGGATAAAGAAAAGCTTTAAAGTAAAAGAATATAAGCCAGTGAGAGGGAGTGCTCACACTTACACACACTTTTGTATTTCGTATTTTTTTCTTTCTGTTTTTTTTTTTTTTATTTCTTCCAAAGCTTCTGTTGTTAAGCATAAGCAGAGGATGGCAAGTGTGTTTTCTGGCAAAGATTTTTACCTCATTACTCCTTATTTGTTATAAGGAGGTTTCTGTCCTGCCTGGTCCTGCAATAAGTACACAGAAACTATATTATTTGCAATAATTTGTTTGGCCAATAGATTGAGCATATTTCTGGCTAACTCATATCTTAAATTAATCCACCTCCATTAATCTGTGTATTACCACAAGGCTGTGGCTTACCGGGTAAAGTTCCAGTGTCTGTCTTTGGTGGGGCTACATGGTTTCTCTTGACTCCGCCTTCTTTTTCCCAGCATTCAGTTTAGTTTTCCCCGCCTACCTATATTCTGATGGGGAAACTATCAACCAATCACATCTAGTTGGGGTGTGGCTACCTGGGGTCCAGGTAACAAAAACCAAGAGCACACAGGTGCTCTCTCTCTCCATGCAGTGTCTGCCAAACAGATAGGATGTCTTATCTCCCATTCTTGTAGCGTGAGTTTCCCCTCTTTAACCATTAAAAAATACCTGTTCTTCTTGAGCTGTCTTGGTTATTTATTGTGCTGACCTAATTCCGCTACAATATTCTGCCCTGTCCTGTGCAGGCCTAAGACAGTTTCTTTATTAACCAATGATATTCACAGCATATAGAGGGGAATCCCACATCAATCATTTTCTTCCTTATTAGAAGAAATTTTCCTAACTGAATTTTTTCAGTTAATTAAATGGACCTCCAGGCCAATGTTGAAACTGTCATAAACACAAAATTAAAAGTCACTCAGTTATGTTAACTTTGAAAACATATAAAATAATATCATCTCCTAAAACCTGTGAGATGAAAGCCTTCTTGCTTGGAAAACTAGATTTTCCCCTTACATGGAAAATTAAGTTTATAACATTTAAATATTAGTTTACATTCAAGATTGAAGTTTCAGCAATCCGTGTAGCAACTTTTCATTCTGATTAATCTTTAAAAAAACAAGCACTTCCACTTTGGGGTCTAGCATCCAAAGAACTTGGAAGAAAACATTCACCATAGTTACTAAAAGAAATAGTTGATAAAAGAACAATCAACAATTCACTGTGAGTCCTTCAGAGAGTTGAATTCACAGGATAAACCGCTGCTCTCAAATGAGGAGACAGACAGTACCAGAGTCCTGAACAGAAGCCTCATGAAAACCACCCTTGGGATCAGAGAAGCTGAACTGCAGTGATGTTGGAGGGCCATGTCAACAAGTCAAAAGCTACCAACACCAGGGTGGCCCTTTCTTAGAAGAGATCATACATTTTTTTTTGAGTTTGAACTCTTGAATCCCTCCTTGTGTTTCTGTGAAGAAAGGGAAAAGTAACTATTTTAATATATATCCGTTATTCTGTTCATAATCAGGCCTGTTCTCTTACAGGTCAGGGGTGGGAAGAAGTGTATACGTTCTGTTTTAAGGCATTTCTTCTGTAAAAGAGACATATTCACTGTCTTAGACCATAGACCATTACAACAGAAGATAGGACTGACCTGCAAACTGAAGTTAGTAATTGGATGGTGTGCTGGATAGTTTTATGTCAACTTGACACAAGCTAAAGTGATCTGAGAGGAGGGACACGCAAGAAAATGCCTCCATAGATTGGGTTGTAGGCAGGCCTATGATTGATGTGGGAGGGCCTAGCCCATTGTGGGTGGTACCATCCCTGACCTGGTGATTCTGGGTTCTTTAAGAAAGCAGGCTGAACATAAGACATTGTAATGGCAGCTCTTGCTATTGGATCAATAGCTATTCTGGGCTGAGAGTTTGGGATACTAACCCCACAGGAGCCCTCTTTATGTTTTGGTCTTATTGCTGTAAATGTTCATATATGGAAGTTAAGGTATCATCTTAGATATTTTGTACAATTTCTCATGACTCAAAGGTCTAAAGATATTAATTGAGGATGGAATAGAATTAGTGTGGAGAATATACTGCCTGAAGCCAAGAAACCTTAGGGGACAGTGAGGTCAGCAGTGTGTTCGCTGAATTTTGTTAATTCCCCTTTAGACACATCTTTTTTTAAATAAAATTAATACTTATGTATATATATTTCAACATATAAAACACTAAATGCATTTTGCCGTGTCTCCACAATCTTCCCCAAATAAAGATATACTATTACAGTAAAATTTATATTAATAAATTTTTATTTAATTTTCATATTCACTATTTTTTCTGCTGTTTTGATATTCACCCCCTTCTTTAATTACCCCTCTCCTCTGTGGTGTGTATGTGTGTGTGTGTATATATATACATTTTTAAAAGTTTTGACAAATATATGCTGCTAATTCTTATCTGTAGAAGCAGTACCCTTGGTGACATGTAAAAGTATAATTTTGAGTTCTGCTTGGCAACATAAATATGATATTTTAAGCGTGTTTTTGATAATTTGTTAGGTAAAAATACTGTCTTGTAGCTTTAACTTTGTACCTTTGATGACAAGTGAAGGTGATTACTAGTCATGAGCTTGCTTGTTTCTGTGTCTTTCATGAATTCATGTATAGAGTACTATTATATGGCCTGCTCTTGTGCAGGCACCCCATCATGTCCAGTCTGGAAGACAGAATTTCACAGCACTCCTTACCATCCCCTGGTCTTCCTTACTGCTCTTTTTTTTTTCTGTGATGTTCTCTGAACCTTTGTGGGCAAAGGGACATATAAATATCCCCTGTCCCCTCTATCGCCAAGCACGTCCCATTACTTGTCCTCAGTTGCTGGCTTCTTTGAGCCTCCAGTTGCCAGGCTTCTTGAGCCTCCGTACTCCCCTAGTCGTTGCTAGGCCTCCTTATTCTCCAGGGAAAGATGAGTGAGCTATCCACCCACTCCCCATATGCAGGACAATCAGACGCAATAGGAAGTCGAGTCAAGCAGGAACTCAGTTTATTACTGTGAGTGTCAGCTTATATAGTTTAAGTGACATGGTGTGATGTGGGGGTACCTCCATCCAATGAAAGGCAGTCAAACCCACCCTCTGGCTGGAGGGGCACCTACCTAAATTTTGCTGTCTTATCCTCACTCAAACTCAAGCCAGGCTTTTTTCTGTCCTATAGGCCTCGAGGTACAGGCCTGAGATAATATTGGCCTATCACTTAGTGCATTGTCTAGTTAAGGCTTTGTGCTTCAACTGCTGCCCACTGGTACAAGCTTCTCTGACCAATGCCAGGAGCTGCACAGTGCATGGTATAAGCATAAAGATTTAGAAGGAAGTTTAATAATACAACCATTTGGCAAAACAATCCTAAGCTCCTCCTGTTGCTCATGGGATTTTGACCAGGTTTGCTCAGTACTATGAACTCCCTCCAGTAGAGCTTGCCTCAGTGAGAAAGCAGTTGGTTACCCCCATGCTCCTGCTGCAGCCGTACCAGTATTGCCCTTCGGCAGTGCAGAGCTGTAGTACTCAGGATCCAGCCTGGGTAAGACCATTCATGTCTTTTCCCACTCCTAGTAGCCTCCACGTCAACTTACAGCACCATGAACGCTCTCTACCCGGGGCCCGATGTTCTTGAGTATCCCACTCAGATGAGAAATTGTTTCAGAGGGAAAATGATAAGGTTCTGGAGTGTGGTTGGCGTACATGTCCGAGACACTCAGAGTTTGAACTTGGCGTCCTGGAGGATCTTCCTGTCTGCCTGACCCCTGGGAAGAACTTTGCTGTCTATAGGTAGGAAGAGAACGTTGTGATCCTCCAGCAGTCTCCCAGTTACTGAAGTAAATGTGGAGGAAGGTGGCCAGGCCAGCAGCTCTTCCTGCAGTCTTTTCCCTAAATAAAATGCCAGTCAAATGCTCTGTTGAGTCCCTATTTTGAGTCAGCTCTTGAAATCTCATGGTCCTAATTTCTCACACAGTCATCTGATTGTAAGTGAGAATGTAGATTCTCTTCACACCAAGAAAAGATGGGCCAGAGGGTATTATTTTTAACATGACTTAATGGTTTCGTATTCTTTACCTATTATATCCTCTGAAATGGTTATTAAGTAAGTACAGGGTGGCTGATATAAACCAAGCAGGCTCTTACAAAACCATCTTGCTGCAAAAGGGATAAAAATTCCATTTCCTCTTTTAGTTAACTAACAACTTCTGGCCTACTTATCAATTCATCCCGTGTTTGTGTTGAGAATGTAGCTTGAGATTTTAAAGTCACTCCCACTAAAAATAATACTGGCTTTCCTCACTCCTTCCAGAGACCTTGTCAAAAATGTTATTTTTTACCCCACTTCAAATATAGATCAACTCTGCAAATACTGAAGCAATAATTAGGGCTTATGCAAGATTGTTTAGTATTTTAAATTAACTGTTTTTTTTTTAAAAGGGGCTAATCTCTAGGGTGTGTTGTTATTGTTCATGAATATCTCTGAATGAAGAAAGCGTTTACAGTCACGGCTTTCATAAATGATTTTAGCATGAAATATGTGAGAGGAAAAACAGAAAACATTTCTCATGGCGCTCTCCAGTGCTGGTGGTTGTGTCTTATAAGCCATTTGCGTACCCCACTCTCGTACTTTGGGCAGGCTGCACATGGCAGCATACTAAAATTAGAATATATTCAAGTATACCAGGGGCCTGTTACTAGTCCTCTAGAAGAATCCAGGTATATAGCCAAAAATTGATAAGAGTAAGGGAAGTTAATTGCCACAATTTTAAATTTTTCTTTCTAGAGAGAATCCACAGTAATCAAAAGAAACTGCTCTAGTGCATTAGCTGAGGTGAACTTGTGAATTTTTTTCAAGAATGAAGGAAATTACTTTTTTGTTGTTCAGGTGAACAGTTGTCACTTCTAATACTCTTTCCAAAATTAGGTTCATTATTGCATATAATTAAACATTCCGAACCTTTTTTTCTGACCCCACCTCCCATTCCTACGTATCCTGAAATCTTTCTCAAATAACATCTTCCCACGTTTCACCGAAAGCTTCCAACTGTTTTGGACTCCGTGCCTTCGCTGCCTAGAACGTCTTCTCCATTCTTTTCATGGCACCCTTTCTGTCCTGTCTGTGGAACTCTCCCCTGTCACAGCATTCCTTGCTACTGTATGCTATGATTACCTGCCTGCTTGTCTTTGCCATGAACATCTTGGGAATCTCCTATGACCTTGTCATAATGTAGCTCTGTATTGCCAGCATGTGGCATGATGCGTGGCATATAATAGATGCTCATTGAGTGATGTTTGAGTCTCTGAGCCAGACATTTTGCAATATAAGCACCACTTTCCAAGCTTAGAAATGTTCTGTCCATTCTGTTTGATTGACATCATCATCATGCCTTGGTGTAAGAAAGGAAAAATGTGTTTTTCTCTGTGATTCTTTCTGGCGGCTTTATAGTTGAGGCCATTGCCAGGTCCTGCACTGTGACATAATAACGCGCTCCCAGCTGTTCTGAAATGTCCTTCCTTGTTCCTGTGACCAGCTTCCTCCGACTTCTCTGGGATCATTTACTTTCAGGTGTGCTGTTTAATGCTGGTATCTTGTTTAGAGGACCTTTATTATTCGACTAAAGTCGAGCCAGCCATAATGTTAGTTAATGGGCTATGCAAAGGGCTATGGATTGGTGGTACATAGTCTGCCCTTGTGAGTACAACAGCCTTGTTAGTCGGGAGAAAATTGGTGAGCCAAGTACTGAGAGTGGGAGGGAGATAGACTGTGTGACACGGAATTAAAGTCATGTGTTGCATTTAGCAGCGTGTGCTCAGTAATAGGGAACAGATTGATCCAGCATGTCAGTGACCCAGAATAATTAAAAAGACACTGTCCAATAATGTGTGTCCTCTCTGGACTTGTTTACAGAATATTCTGGAAATAAGGCAAACATACAACATGGGAGAGCGAGGTGGAAAGATTGTTAGGCATCATTTACACTTTGACTTCTGCATTTTAGAGATTGGCCTTCAGTGGTTTACAAAAGAACTTAGATGGTCTCGAGGCAGGAATCTAACTCTCCATCTGTATTACCTTTGTAGCAGTCTATTGTCTTTTTTGCTCATCATAGACGTTATTAAAATTCATGGTGTAAGGATCGTGTGGACAAAGTTTCTCTTACAATATATCGACGCCACTTACTTTTGTTGTTTGTTGGTTGGTTCTCAGGCTAGCCTGGGATACACAGTGTAGCTCAGAGGGCCGCCATCTCTGTCAGTCCTTCTATCTCAGGCTCTCAAGTGCTGGGGTTGTAAGTGGGTCTCACCGCCTCAGATTTACTTGTATCTACCAGCCACACCTACTTTTCTTTAGTGGGGAAATGAGAGGGAAGAAAGGAAAGGGAGGAATGTTGTAATTATATATTATAATCTAATTCTGTTTTCAAAAGATCATGATTTAACTTCGACTTTCAGGGATGAGGTGCAAGTATCAAGTAGACTCTGAGTAGACCTTGCTTTCCCTAATGATACCTATGTGTTGTGATTGCTTATTGTAAAAATCTGGCACCAAACAATGATTTCTGGGAAAGCTCTTCTGTTTATACTAAGAGATAGACAGCTTGATCTTAATGCTCAAGTCATAGAGGAGAATGTGATGAGTGTGTTTCTATTTCTCTGTGGCTCAATGATATAGTTTTAGAAACCAACCTACGGGGAAGAAAAAAAAAGGGCATTTTGTTTTGAGATTTGTTGACTTTTGTGTTTTGTGGCTGCCTCACACTCATCGGGAAAACCAAATACAACATTTTAATTTTCGAGCTGAAATGAACAGAGTTGCACTTGCCGCTCCATAGAAACTAGAGTGGAGAACATTTAGGAGAGGAAGGGGATGATGAAAGCTCTGCTTTACTGAGCGTGCTAAGTGATGTTAAATTCAGGGATTATTGACTCATTTACAAACTGAATGCAAGTCACACTCTCTGTTAGATTTAGCAACATTAACTGTGTTCTGGAAATGTCAGCATTTAACCCCATTCCACTGTGTAGTTGGTGCATTACTTTTTGTTCTTGGATTAGAAAAAGCTCCAAGGCTAATTAACAGCCCCAATGGGAAGGGAGTGTCTTACAGACTAACCTTGGAGAGGTTTGGCGTTAACCTTTCAAGTTTTATTTGTCAACATCAAGAGTCTGTGGCTGTGAAATCCCCCAGGTTTTAATCTGCCTGTTTTCTCAACTTTCCTCACTGAGAACTGTTCTTGGTTTTGCTCTATTAATTATGCCTTGTCTGCCTGACTTTCCTGGAGTGTGTGATAATGGTGTAATTTCTTCTTACTATTAGCAACTAGTGTTTTGAATAAAAATGTTAGAAATATTTTATTATTTTGGTTTGAGGTACTCCATTTAATTATTTGTCTGGATCTGTTAAAGACTTAATAAAGTTTTTATTTAGAAAAAGAAATGGCAAGTAAAAGTTGGAAATTTGGGGATGTGGTTTACATGTTATAAAAGCATATATTATAAAATCATACATTTAGTCCAGACCAGCATTTTTTTTTGTTGTCAGTCAAATTATAAGCCAAATAACAGAATAGGCCAAGCTAGACTGTTTGAACTTGTTAGTAGAGGTGATGAAGATAAAAAATAATGTCTATAAACTATTTTTGCATTAAAAACCATTTATTCCAAATTGCAAAAAAGAGCTACTGGGGTTTTTCATGTTTATAGTCTACTGATTAAGCTATAAGCTATAGTTTTAGCAGATTGAGTTATTTAGAACTGGCTATGTAAACCAGACTGAACTTGAACTCACAGAGAGCCACCTGCTGCTGCATCCTGAGTGCCGAGAATAACGGTGGGTGCCACCACAGCCACTTTTATTTTTAATTTTTTTTAAAAAAATGTTTTATTTTTATGTATATGGGTATTTTGCATATATGTATGTATGTGCACCATATTCGTGTGCAGGCCAGAAAAGGCATCAGATCCTCTAGAACTGGAGTTATTATGAGTTGCCATGTAGGAGCCCCCAGCTCTCCTAACTGCTGAGCCATCTCTCTAGCATTCTGCCATTTGGGGTTGTTTGCCGTCTCTCTTCCCATCAGAGCAAGTGTCCCGACTGTTTCCTCCCTTGCTGAATCTTATCCATGCTTGGGACTTCTTGCATGACTTCTAAGGTGAGTGTACCTGACTCACATTCCCCACTAAATCTATGAGCTCCCACTTAAAGGGCTTGATCTCTTGCTGTGCAAAACCACACAGTACATTGCCCCATGGATTTCCTAGTTGGTCACAGACCAGCGACGTTTATTTTGCATGGCACAAACCGGAGGAAGGTTGTACTGTTGTCCAATTATATCTGTTCTTTATGGCCACACATACCAACCGTTAATAAGCCATTGGCGCATGCTACTATGGCCTAAATGGAGCATTTTCCTTGTTTGTCCTGAAAGGAGTGCTGTGCCTCTACTTACCCGCCATCATCTCTTCCATTTTTCTCTTGGTGGCAACTTGGTGATTGCATATTTAGGCTTTTAAAGAATATTGGGAGACAATATCTTAAAGTCTAGAGTTAGTTCAGAAAATCAGTATTTCATCTTAGAATTGGGTTCTTCCTCACCCACATTAGTTCTGTCCTTTCTTCCTACGACAAAGATGGAGGCAAAAAGGAATTGATCTGCTCCATTTCTTCTGTCTTCCTACCAAGCAGTGGAGATTACCATTCCCAATTTCTTCAGCAGGAGCAGCAGAACACATTCCTTCATCACTGTTGGCACTTGGGACAAGCCTCATATTGCTCCCGCTGCACTCCTGTGACGCTTATTAAAGAATCAGAGATCTTCCATGTGTCCTAGGTCATGCATGTCCGTATTGTGCGTGTCATTTTAAAGTGTGAGCTGATGTGGTTGCCCATGCTGTAGTTACAAAACTATCTCTTTACAGAAAATTCTTTTGAGCATCAAGGTGAGTGTCAGGAGGAGCCTCTGACAGTGGCCCCCAGGAGTCCATTTGTCATTTTCAGCTTATGGCACAGGATCTGATTTCTCTTTTTTCCAAACGTTCTGAAGTCTGGAGATAGACCTCCTTAAAGACTAAGGACTTAATTCCAGACTCACTCCCTTGTTCATTACAAATTCCAATTTTAGTATGCCATTTTCACTCAAGATTCCCATCATCTCTGCTTGGCCAAGCAGCATATCTTTATTGGTTCAGAGACCAGAATCACGGTTCCTGCCATAATTTCACTGTGAAAGACAGGGCTTGTCAGAAAGCCATACAGAATCTACCAGCAAACGGCCTCCCAAGAATTCTCATCTCTGTTGATGTCACTGTCTTATTTCTGAGCCAATTTTGTCACTTCCATTAAAACTGGCCATCCTTGTCTTTTCTAGGGTGAAGAAGAGTCTGATTTTATGGCCATCAGTATGATGACCTTTCTCTTTCAACCCCACTTTAGATATTTTTACTGTATTTCATGTATATGTCTGACTGTTCAAGCAGGTGCACATTTTCTTGACATCATTTTTTAAAATCATCCTGATTTCACCAGACATTGTAGAGTGTCCTTTGGCATGAGATCTGATCTGCAAGTTTTCAGTGACAGCTTTGCAATCATATTACGTACTGCTTCTAACAGCCAGAGGAGGATTGTCATGAAGAAATGAGTATAATTAATACCACGGTGGTGGTGCCCTTGCTCTTCTGCCCTTGTGCATTTCCAGGAAGATGCCCATATGCACATTTGTTCCTGGTCTTTCAACTGGCAGTATTCTATCTTAGCATGAGGCTTAAGCAGGTAGTCATCCTCTGTTGAGATTCTTTTGCCTCTTTGCATTTTTCCAAACTATAAATATTTCTTCATGCTCCCTTTTCCTACCCTCCTTCAACGGGTGAAACTCTCATCCAATGTTCTTTGAGTTTTCTGTCCTGCCCAATTGTTAAGTCCCAAAGAAATCACACAGAGGTCTACATTAGTTATAAATTGATTGGCCCATTAGCTCAGGCTTCATATTAACTCTTTTTTTTTTTAAGATTTATTTATTATGTATACAACATTTTGTCTCCATGTTTGCCCCCACACCAGAAGAGGGCACCAGATCTCATTACAGATGGTTGTGAGCCACCATGTGGTTGTTGGGAATTGAACTCAGGACCTCTGGAAGAGCAGCCAATGCTCTTAACCACTGAGCCATCTCTCCAGCCCCTCTTATTAACTCTTATAACTTATTTTAGCCCGTCTATGTTAGCCATGTGGCTTGGTACCTTTTTGCGCGAGGCAGTCACATCTTGCTTGTTCTATGGCTGGATCAGGACTGCAGACCAAGCTTTCCTCTTCCCAGAATTCTCCTGTTCTCATTAACCCACCTCTACTTCCAGTCTGGTTGTCCTGCCTATACTTCCTGCCTGGCTACTGGCCAATCAGCATTTTATTAAAATACAATTGACAGAATACAGATCATTGTCCCACACCACTTCCTCCTCTTTTTTTTTTTAAAAAAAAAAAAACTCTGAATCTAATATCCTTTGTTTAGCTTTTCTTCTGACCATTAGCTATAACAACTTGTAACCAACATTTTAAACAAAGGAAAATATTTATAGTTCATTTTTTGGGAATATGGGTATAGTTTTTTAGGCTACTTTTTGCTGGTTGGGGGTGCTGATAATCTTATGGGGACCTAAAGAAAATTTAGAATTATGATCAAGTCCTGACTAGACTATCCTGTGAGTCCTGATCATCTCAGGCAGCAGTCTTGAATCTGTTTTGGATGTAGAATTCAGACATCTGGGCCATCTGTTCCTACCAGAGATTTCTCAGGTGGTCTTCCTTGATTAAACCTGATTTTTTTTTAACTCAGAATGAATCCACAGCCTCTCATTTCCTGTGGAAACAAAAGCAAATCCTCTTCTCCAAAGTATCATACTTTTTGACTTCAATTTTGAAGTCAAGGTATTTTCAAAATACCTATCTTGGATTAATACAGCAGCATTTATAAACAAATATTTTTTTTTTAGCAGCTGTTGCTCCTTCCTCAGCATTTAAACAATTCAAAGAGAACAAAATAACATACAGTATCCAGACTCTCTGTGTATTTTTTATCTTTATGTGGCTTTATTTTAACCTGTATTTTTTTTTATTTTTACTTATAATTTTTGGCTTTTTGAGATAGGTTCTCCTTCAGACCTGGGCCATTTTCCTGGTAAAAGAAGAGTGTCCCTGCTAACCTCTGTGACAGTTGTGTGTACGGGAACCTTTTCTTTGCTTCCTGTGAGACACCACTGCAGACTTCTGCTGCCCTGCAGCCATTGTCACTCAGTTTTTAGGATCACGCCCATGTTTGTGGATGTAACAAACTGAGGCTAACGCTTAAAAAAAGTATTCCAACAGGGCAGGGCACCATGCCCTCTTTCAAGGAAGAAGGGGGAGGGAGGAGGGGTGGGGGGGTAGTGGGAGGGGACCGGGAGAAGGGGAAGAAAGGAAAAAAAAATTTTATTTCTTTAATTATGTTCTTGAATGGAAAAAATAAAACAAAACAATGTATGGAAAAAATAAAAAAAAGTATCTTATGCCAATAGAGTAAGATTTGTTTTTAAAATAAAAAAGCCTTATGTTAATTTTTTAAAAGTATTTCCTCACAGCTTCTCCGTTCTCCCTGAGATTCTGGATACAAATACATTATCACCACGGATGAATACTTGCCGTCCTTGGGGCTTTAAAATAAAACTTAACACTTATAAAGTAGGGATAGTGCAAGGCAGAGAGAGTAAACCTTAAAAAACAAAGTTCAAATCAGTAATGATTAGCATTTCCTAGCCTCGATTTCCCTGCTAACGACTGAATGAAGACAGGTACTAATTAGAGAAACGTCAAGTGTCTGGATTCTGAGCTGTACCAGATGGTGCTGTGTGAGAACTATTCATAGTGCCAGGGAGAAGGTTGGGTTGTTCTTAGCTACCGTTCTTCCATCTTGAGCTTGTCCAAGGATGCTTATCTTTGCCCTCCTTCCCCAGTCCTTTGATTTTGCCCTGATACTGTCAGGGGATGCCTTCCGCCATCTTTACTGAGGGCTCCCTGGGAGCTCATTTCCTTCTTTATTGTCAGATTTCCTTTCTTGCCTATATTATAACTGATTACGTTGGGCTTTTAAATCAGCCTGTTGGCTCTTCCTGGGTGTGTCTCAAGATCACAGGAAACTGGGACCATCGTCAGCCCTGCGTACAAACACCGTACAGATATTTTCTGCCTCTGCTGTTTTGTTGTCATTGAACCACTCATAGATTGTTTGAAAACAGATTTTCTCCTTTGGGTTTATACTTTAAATATTTGCTACTAACTCTGCTAGCCAACACCATATAGAAGTGTTCAGCACAGTTGGGATGGCTTTGACAAGAGCCACACATGCATTTCCTACAGTACGGAAATTAGCACTACACAGTGTGGAACTGATCATGTTTAACTGAATGGCTGCTTTTTAAAATGTAAACTAGGGCATATTTGTTGTGAAAGTTATAATTGCCCTTAGTCATGAAACTTTGTCTTGATTTCATAAGTTTTGAAGAAACTAATTGGTGGAGCCAGAAGAGTCAATAGTTATTGTTTACTCTTGAGATTTCTGGTTTAAGTAAGGACCACTCTCTCTTTTGCTCTTCTTCAACATTTTCCTTGATCTTGCTGAAGAGTAAGTCAGGCAGACACTTTAGGAAGCTGAAATTGCAATTCGAGCAATCTGAAGGCCAGACTGACTGCAGTCATGTTAGGTATGGGAAGGAATCCATGAGAAGCTCACTCATCAAGATAACAGGGAAAAGGTTCCTATATTTATTTCCTGGTGTTGTAATTGATTTTTATACCTTTACTATTTCGTATTACTGTGTGTCTGTGAACTTTCTCATCAGCCTCATTTCTTATATTTCCTGGTTTGGGAAGCCATTTATTTAGTGTCTCTTACACCTTTGGAATACATAAGATTTGTGAGGATCTGGAGGTGGAATTCGGTGGCAGACTGTGTGCATAGCATTTGTGAGGCCCTGGGCACCCTACCCAAATCCCAACTTTTTTTTTTTAAAGCTTCTCCCCTTAAAAGGGAAACAAAAATACCTTTCACAAAGCTGAGATAGATACATGTTAGTCAGGAAAGTGCTTGCTTGTAAGCATGAAGACCTGGGCTCAGGCTCCGTTTCCACAAGCCTGTTTAAACATCCCCCCTCCCCCTCCCCAAGCCCAGCCCACCTGCCCCATCAATGTTTGTAATTCCAACCCTGGGAGGCAAAGACAAGCAGATTACTGGAACTTGTTGGCCAGCTAGCCTAGCTACCTGGTCACATACAGGTCAGTGAGACTGTTTCAGAAACGGAGGTGGGAAATGCCTAAGGAATGGCACCCAAGGTTGTCCCCTGGCCTCTGTGAGCAGCCCCCTCCCACAGAAATAACTTGTAGCGCTACCCAGAGAGAAGATGTATTAGCATTTCATTGTGCTTCTGCTTTTCCTAGGTCTAAATGTAGTCGTGCTGAAAGGAAATGCTAAATTACCCTGGATTGATTAGTACAATATGCCAGTGTCTAAATATCTACCATTTTTGTAATTAATATGTTTATCAAGAAAGAAAAAAGGAAAATGGTGTAGTTGCATTGAAGTATATATATTTGCTTGTAAAAAATCTTCTCTTTTTATGAAACATTAAATTATGAAATGCTATCCAATATTACCAAAGCATAATTTTGGTTTATTGTGTTAAGACCCATGGTATTTGTTTTTACCAATTCCCTACTGTTGAACATTGATGTTGTTTCTGACTTTATGAATTCTGTGATCGATATTTTCTTGAATAGTAAGCCTTCATGTATACTGAGGATCAATATAGTAGAAACACATTTTTGAAGTCAAGAATTTCATTGAAGGCTCAAATAGAAAACAAGGTAAAGTTATGATTGAGCTGTAGAGAGTCAAAGTTACAACCTGGTTCAGACATAGGAACATTGCCTAACTGCTCAGAACTGCTTCTGGCTCCTTTTAGCCTGATCCCCACATTGTAGAAAAAGTCAGGCTGGGGACTGGGGAAAAGCAAAGTCAGTCAAGCACCTGCTGTATAACACGAGGGCCTGAGTTTGGATCCCCAGTAACCACATAAAACAGTGGGAGAATACATTTGTATGTCCTGGGTCCCTGGAGCTCTTGGGCCAGTCTGCCTAGCCAAAGTCATGAGTTATAGGTTCAGTGAAGACTTTTGTCCAATAAAGAAACAAACAAACAAATGAATGGGGAAGACTGAGAAAGACACCATTGGCAGTTTCTGGCCTGCACATACACACGCATATATGTGCATGGTAAGTTGCACATATGCATGCTCACTCCCTCACAAATACGTACATACACCATGTATAGAGAGAGAAGGAAAGAAGGGGAAAGGAGGAAAGGAGAGAGAGGGGGAGAGTTTGAATGATAATTATGAATGATACCATAGGTGTGGTGGGGAAGACAAGAGTATAGGGCAAGAAGTCCTCTTGTCATCCCCTATAGAAGGACACCCTACCCCCAGCCCTCTGTCCTTGCTTGTTCCCAAGTTCATCTCCAAACTCTTACTCAACTTGGATGCCACATGATTCTTCCCTAGCATTATCATTTCTGCAGGTCTTTTTTTTTTTTATCAGAAAGGTAGTTCTCACCTCGTGTCCTGGTCTTCTCCCGCTGTCTGGAGGCATTGTGTAGCAACCAAACATCTCCTGTAATCTGTGTTCCTCCTCTGTGACAGGAACCTGGAGAGAGATAGGATAACAGAATTCGAGGATGAGGACTGAACTTCACAGACTTCTGGATAGTTTCTTTAATATTTTAGATGGCAGGTTCAGAATAACTCTCCTGTTTAAAAACATCAGCTCATTTCAGCAAATAAATATTTGCTTTAGGCATTGTTTGAGAGTCCTGTCACTATAATAAAAGATTTGGTAATTACCTCATGAAGAGAAAAGGATTATTTTGGGCTTATGGCTTTGAATTACTCTTTCATGATCAGACATGCCCACTGCCTTTGGGACATCTGGTGGGTGCTAGATAGTAGTGCTGGATGTGTGATGGAACAGCTTGCTTCACTGTGGTCAGAGAGCAGAACGCACAGATGAAGGGGCCATAGTTCCATAAAAGTTAGCCTCCCCTAAGCGACCCGAGGATGCCTCCCATCTTTTCATATAGCCCATGGGAAACATCCGAGAGTCAAGCCATGGCAAGTATGAAATCCAGTAAGCTCATTGTGCATGTGTCATGAGAAAGCTAATTCTTTAGCCAAAATTAGCTTTAACCAGAACTCAGTGTTAAGACTAGTTTTCCTTCACTCCTTGTCATTCTTAGTTCATTTATGTCGCAGGAAAATAAAAGAATCTTAAAATAGCAGATTAACTTGGGGACATTTTATATTATTTCAAAATGCCTGTGAATGACTCTGATTTGAATTAATTTGGCTATTTCTAGTTATTACTTAATAATTCCTTCTTGAAATTTCCATATTAAAATCAATTATTCATCTTGGTGGGAAATTATTTCAATGATTACAGTTCTGTCATGATTCTGAACCGCAGGAATAATTAAACATGGCTGTGAAGGGCGTCCGCATCTATATTTAAAAACCTCTTCAATTGACCGCACAGACATTGTTACAGATTTTGTCTTTGACGTGATAAATGTCTCACTAATTTTAAGGAGTGTGCTTTTGAGCTTTGCATTGCTGAACTGCAGTTAATGAAAGTCCAAGCAGCTGCCCTCGTAAATCTGATGAATTTGTAACCAGACCTCTTTTGGAAAAGGCTAAGATCTGTCACTTTATGTCCTGAATATTGTATTCAGATGTGTCAATTTTGGGTTCTTCTCAGTTGTGGGTTTAAAAGGTATGGTATACATTGCATGCCCTTTTATAGATACACTTGCATATTATTTATACCATATTCACAAGTGAGATATGAATTTTTATATGCTTTACTTTTAAAAACATAAACATGTTCATTCTAAGCTATGACTGTTTTAACATTTTTTTTCTCTTTTTCTCTAGGTTGAAGAAATTGTAGACATTGGATCATTCGCCCCAGAGGATATCCATATTCCGAAGATTTACGTACACCGCCTTATAAAGGGAGAAAAATATGAGAAAAGAATTGAGGTACTTTACAGAGCATTTTTTGTCAGTCTATTTGGATCTGGTTACCAGTGTTACTCATAAGTCGGAGCCTCTGGTGTGTCCATCGGAAAGGAACCGACTACACTTCTGCCCAGTGTGACAGTGTCTCCACATCTTGTGATTTTTGTAGGCTGTCATATCTGCCAGGGTTCTGTAATGGTGACAATTTATGATTCCTGATTTTGGATAGCTATCTTCGAGGGTAGAGGTGAATAATCAGGTCTTGGGTGGCTTTACCCCTTTGAAGTCTTAATGCTTGCTTAGAAATATCTGTCTTGAAATAGTTCTGTACTTTTATGGAATAAAGAAAGAGTTAGTTTCTAACTAGCCTTGAGCTATGGGCAGATGTGTCACGAAAGTGTCCAGGGGTTGGGTACTAGGAGCCCTGGGTCTTCTCCACAATGACTGAACTGTGAGGTCTCAGTTGATGTCAAGATTCAAAAATTTCTAGTGATTAGCACCGCAATAGATATATAGCAGGGGAGGTTAGGAGTCAGAGCAAAAGGCAATACTCAACCCCAGACTGCTATCAGGTGCCCTGAGAGTTAGGATGGGAGATTTACAAACACACCAGTCTGTTTTAAGGAGATTTAGTCATGGAAATGGTTCTCTGACTGTTTCCACTATTACCGTGATGTACACATAGCAAAGCCCGTCTACACTCTGCAGGTGGAAATTGGCAATTGGCCTCAGGACCACCTGGTAAACACATTCTGGCGGTCCCAGGAAACAGATGCCCAGGGCCTATGTCTTTTCTTTTATTCAGGCTCGGTTTTTTAACACTTGAGGAGAATTCAGCTGTGAAGTCGTAGGTAGAACAGTGCAGTAGTCAGAATGGCAATGACAAGGGGATTGTTTGCTTAGCAGTGCAAGCCAGTCTGCCTTCCCCTTCAAACAAATCTAACTGACCTGCTTTATTTGCTTCCTAAAGAATGGTCTCTGTCATGAAATATTACTCATGCATTCTTTTTAAAAGATGCTTCATTATATTGTAGACTTGCCTCCTACTGGGAACAAGTGCTATTTTTTCCTGCCAATTTTTATGTTGAAGCAATGAGAAATTTGAAAGCAGATCTTAAACGTGAATAATTTGTTTCTACTTACTTTGAAGCGTTTATCACTCCGAAAGGAAGGCGATGAAAAAGGCAAATCTGGTAAACCTGGAGAAGATGTCAGGGAGCGGATCATCAAGAGAGCGGCTCTTGAGTTTGAGGACGGCATGTATGGTATCCTTTGTCAGTCTGAGCGCCACCACATATGCAGTCCTTGATTCTCCATGATCAACAGGCTATTAGGCCTGTGCGTAATGATTCTTGTTTAGTTCACTTTAACTTTAAAAGTAATCAGACTTTACAGAATGGGATATGTAATCCAAGAGTAGCAAGATATAGGAAGTCAATGTTTGTGATCTATTTGCCTTCTTCATGGTAGCTAAAATACACAATAATTGTAGGATGTACATTTACATTTTGTACAATTTGACATTTAGCTTGAAGTTTGAGATGGAGCTATGTGTTACTCAAGATGAGGGCTTCGAATCTTAGAATCCTTATTGTGACCAGTGCTATTCATGTTCTTGGTATTCTGACATTTGGTTACTCAGCAAGCCATAAAAACCCCACTTCTCAGCAAGCTTCTGCTTCCTTTGAAGAAGATCGAATGAATGGGCTCTTTTGTCTGATAGTTTGTAAAGGTACTCAATGAATGATTACATTCTGTACCTTCCCCCTTTTATCTTTGGCAAAAAATACCAGAGTGGACATAATTTCATAGAGTTAGTGCCTGAAGTTTGAATGCATTCAAATAACGAGATTATTTGCCATTTTGCTTATTTTCAGTACGTGTTCACCATTTTGATAATTATCAGTGTACTAGATATTGAACTATAATGCACATGGTGTATAATAAGAGAAATATTTATGGAGTTTGACTCCAGTGGAGCTGTGCTTACAGACCTGGGGCAGACCAAACGAGAAAAATGTCCGTCCTAGGAGTTTTCCTTCCCTATGAGTTGCCGTCATTTCTACTGTCTCTTGACTGAGAGGGTTTGCTAGTCTCCTTTATTTTCACCTCTATCCCTCTTTATTTCTTGATTTTTTTTTCAACTTGCACTTGTGTGATAGTGAGAATTCACACGGGGGAAGAGAGTATCATGTTGGCCGTCATCCGTCTTCTGCATTGGCAAGGGAGGGGGTCGGCCTGGACTGAATGGGTATCATCTCCCAGGCTTTCTCAGCTGACTCCCCATTGATGTATAAGCAGAGACTGCCATGCTTGTTCCCTATGATAACGACTCCTGGGGGTTGCTCTTTACTCACTATGGCTGTATTGCTAATGACATGTTTGTCACTCATCTTCATGGTCTTTCTCTGTTACCTACCTTAGTCAGCACTAATGGTGCATAACCATTTGTTTCCTGGTATATGTCTTACTAAAATATTTTTTTTTAATTTTTTTACCTTTTTTTTGAGACAGGGTCTCTCTAAATAGCCTTGACTGTCCTGGAAGTCACTATGTAGACCAGCCTGGCCTCAAACTCACAGAGATCCATCTGCCTCTGTCTCCTGAGTGCTGGGATTAAAGGAGTGCATTACCACGCTTCTTACTAATGCATGACTTACACTATTGTTAAAATGATCTTGGTTATCCTTTGAAGCTACTCCCTTGATCTTTGTGATAAAGCATATTAATGTTATTGAGAAGACGAGGACTAATTAGACATTTTCCTTTTGGAGGATTATCAATGACTGCCCAGAGAATATGTTCAGTTATATTCCTAACCATTTCCATCTAAAGAAGACTCTTGTTCTGATTTATATGTGCAAAGACTTACAGCACCACCTCTGCTTTTGCCATGCTATGCCTTAACGTCTTTCTTCCAGCTAATTTGGGTATAGGGATACCTCTTCTGGCCAGCAACTTCATCAGTCCAAATATGACTGTTCACCTTCAAAGTGAAAATGGAGTCTTGGGTTTGGTAAGATGACAAATTTTTCTTTAACTATGAGCTATAGCAAATGATATTTGTAATTTACCCAATATAATTTTCCAGTGTTTAATTACTTCTCAGTAGAGTTCTACTGTTACTGTGATAAAATTTTACATATATATGTATACATATATATTATTCTGTATTGATAACATATGTGATTACCACAGATAAATAGTAGATATTGTAGGAAGAAGTTTCTTTTCCACCAGCAGCTCCCAAATAAGCACACTGAGGCTTATATTAATTATAAATACTTGGCCAATAGCCCGGGCTTGTTACTAGCTCTTACCTTTTCAATTAAATGATATTTTTACCTACACTTTGCCATGTGGCTTGGTACCTTTTCTCAGTATGTCATGTCCATCCTGCTTCTCTCTCTGCGTCTGCTGGCATCTCCTCTGACACCACCCTTCTTCCTCCCAGTGTTCTCAGTTGGGCTCTCCCGCCTAAGCTTATTCTGTTCAACTATTGGCCAGTCAGCTTGTTTATTAAACCATTCGTAGCGACATGTATTCACAGTGTAAAGGATTATCCCACAAGATGCTGATTGGCTGAGCTGTCTCCTGGCTACTTTCAGAGACACCATGCAGTGTGTGTGGATAGCAGCAGATTCCTGTTGAAGTCAAAGACTTGTACTTTAGAGGAACCTTCGAGGTTGTCTAGAGTGATCAGCTTCTTCAGTCTGAAGACAGAGGAAGTTAGTTTATGTGAATTATCCACATTGGACATTGAAAGGGAAATGGGCAGAGACATAAAACATTAGGTGTCAATTCAGTTTATTTATAGGATAGTTTTCAGTCCTTTGTTTGGGAGTATATTAAAAATTCATAGCCAGTATTTATTATTATTCTTAACTCTTACATCTTTTCTTCTTCCCTCCCCCTTTCTGTTAGTCTATGTCATTAGGTAAATGTTCTGGGCTCCATTCATTTCACTAGAGTTACTTTATAAAAACGAATACAAAATTAACTCAAGAATGAACCTCAAATGTAGTAGAGAACATATGCATGGCATGTGAAGTCCTCATTTTGATCTCCACCAAACGTCTGTATATATACACATGTTTACATGCATGTGCATTCACACATACACAATTACAGTTTTTAAATATCCTATGAGAAGAACTGAGCAAAGGGAACATAAGGATGCCCATGTGTAGATACAGGGAGAGGTAAAATTAGAATCCCAGACTCAGACCTCCAAAGTGTTATTATACCAAGACAAAAGAACTGCTATTCCCAGTCTTTGTAGCCAAATAACACAAGGGTAGGTGACATTCACTCTTCTACCAGAAAGGGTTGCAGGTAGGTTTAACTGGAGCCCCCTGGCTCTGTGTGGACCAAAATCGGTATTGTGACCCAACAAAGATCACAAACTTAAAACAGGAGATTATATTGTTATTGTTTTTCTTTTTTATTATTGAAAATATATTTTTCCATACAAATACACTTTTAAAATGATGTTAATTTTTATTGAAAATAGGTTTTTATACAATATATTCAGATCATGATTTCCCTTCCCACAAGTCTTCCTAGATCCTCCCTTCCTTCCCACCTACACAAATCCACCCCCTCTTTTTTTCTCATAAGAAAAACAATAGGCAACTAAAAAACAAACAAACAAACAAAAAACCCAAATCAGAAGAGGACAAACAGAAAAAAAGTCAAAGAAGAAGTACAAGAAACATACAGATGTAGACACACACATATTCTCTCACACACAGGGATTCCATGAAAACACATGATCAGAAACTGTAATATATAAGCCAAAGACCTGTAAGGTTTAAAAAAGACCTTTTGAGATGAAAAAACCTTATGAGATGAAAACACTCCAATACCACTGAGTTTGTTTTTCGCTGGCCATCTACTGCTGGGCCTTTGCTTGAGTGTTTTTTTATATGCAGTTAGACTCAGCTGGAGAAAAACTAATTCTTCCTTTGTGAAAACTTGTTAGTCAGAAAGAGCCTCTGGGTTAGGGATGGGGGCTTTCATACAACGTATCCTGATCTCCCTTCCCATCTTCTTCCAGATCCTCTTCACCTCCCTACCCTTCCAATTCCACACCACCTCTCTCCCTCTCTTTAGAAAAAAAAACAGGTGAAGAACAAAACAAAACAAAAGCCAGCAAATATTATTAATGAAATAAAGGCAAAGAAAAATTATTAGAAATGTGCACATCCATGCTCACACACATGTGCATTGAGTATGCACATACACACATACACACCTTGATTGTGTGATTCTTGCATGAAGTTTGTAGGCACCATTGTTATGGTACAATGCCGAAAAACTGAGCATGCTTGATACATACATAGCAGGCACCAAGGAATTACTTTTCTGAAAGCAGACTGGTAATTTTAGGAATATTTCTCCCTTGCCCAGTCATAGTCAATATGAGAATATCAACGTTCTAGATCTTCAGGGAAGGTATTTAAACAGTTTCTGTGTGTGCCTGTGGGAAGTGTGACTCGGTCACTCACTGACGGTGTGCTGTGTTTGACAGGGTCCATACCCACTACAACATGAAGCTGATGCTGACCTCATCAATGCAGGTAAACTCACTTTGTACTTTTTTCAACATTTTCTTTTGCTACTAGTTTAGCTCTGTGTCAAGTATCGGCAACAATTTGAACCCAATTCTTTGTCTTCTGGAAGGAACTCACTATATTTATGACAAAGGAGGAAATGACCCTTCTAGTCTTTGAGATCTCTCTCATTCGGTTTCAGATGAGATATTGGAAGAAATGCAGGTGGAGGCACATTATATTTGCAGAGCCTTAGTAGGTCAGGCAGCGTTCTGCCTGTAAATAGAGAACACACCCTTGCATGGTGTCATCGAGAAGAGTTCAAAGACAGAGCAATTTACAAGGGTCTGGACAGCATGAAGGAAATTCGATCCTCCAGAGTATTATTCTACTTTATCCTTAAAGGGTGGTAGCAGGAGAGAGCCACCCATCAGAAACTGTCATTTAGATAAAAAACCGTCACCAAATTACAGATGACCTTGGTGGGCTAAAGGTATCCACTGGGGTCTCCTGCCTGGGCCTTCTACTGACCAACCCCAAGTAGAAATATGCCAAGTTTCTATGGATAGAGAAAGTGGAAGTGGGTACACAGTTTCAGGCTGGTGCACTGGGGAATTGTTGTAGGAAATGCTTATCATTCTGTGATGTAGATGGCATCCTCTACAGGTAGGGTTGCTTATGTCTGCACCAGGCCACTGACGTCATGCCAAGGATGTGAACCGAACACACGCAGAGAGTTTTTTTTTTAAGTTGGGGACTCACACTGCATTCCCCTCTGCTCCTTAGGCCGCCACCTTGCCTTTTATTACCAGCCTGCTAATTGACAGCGACACGGAATATATTAGCAACCCAGAGAACGAACAGATCAGGCCTTTTGGCATTTGTCACAATGCTTGAGGTACCATTGCCGTTCTGTTGGCTTTTGGCTCATCCTTGGAAGAGAGCAGTTCTTAAGAAGTTAATTTATGTCCTAGGAGGATTTTCAGTGCCTTTCTTTATTCATTCTGCCCCCACAGAAGTATTGTTCTTACTTTGCGTTCAAAAATAGTATGTGTAACTCTCAGAAGTAATACGAGCTGAACATAAAGTCCAGCTGTCAAGTAGAATGATGTCTGATACTTGGGATTTGAGGACGTTAAAATACACATTCAGGTTGAATATTTGAATTAGCTAACACAACTCAACCCCGAAAGTCCCAGTGTGGCAACGCAGTGACATTTAACCAACGTGGTTCTTGAATTGCACTGTATCCGTTAGCAATAGCTCACTGGTCTGTGAAAATATTTGCTGCTTACTTTAATTAATTTATTATGTTAGTTGGTTATTTGCAAAATGAATAATTCCATTTCCCAAATCTCAGGCTTGGAGTTTATAAAACCCTTTTTCCTTAGAAGAACGGCTAATCTTTTCAGTCACACTGTTGGGTGGGAGGGGTTCCCCACTCCATGAAGCTTCAGAGTAGCTTGGTCCCAATGGAGTTACCTGTTTTCAAGTTCTGAAAGTGCCCAAGATAAAATCACGAGCGTCTGAGCTCCCACTGTCTCTTGTTCATGCTACATGGTCTTCTGTCCATCCGCTGAACTGTTACCTGCTGCAAAGCCTGCTTGAGAGCTGCAGACGGCAGCAGGCAGGAGCGATGAGAACCTGGGTGCAGGCTAGAGTAACCGGGAAATGTCTAATCATCCCCATGCGTTTGCTTTTTCATTAAATGTGAACTAAGCATGCTTCCCTGTCAGTGTTGCTTTCTTATTTTAATATAAAAAGTAATGCTTTTAAATTGCTTTAGAAAGAGTCCCCTTGAACACCCTGTGCCCTGTGAAAAACCCCTCCTAACTCTGACACTGGCTGTTTTCAACAGACTCTTGTGGACATTTGACAGTGTCTGAAGACATTTTTGACTGTTACTTCTGGGAGTGAGTACTACTGGCATCTAGTAGGTAGGGGCCAGAGACACTGCCAAACATTCTGTGACTAGAACAGCCTCCCAGAAGGAAACCTGCTTTGGAGGGCTCTACCACTTCTGGAGAATCACAGGCCTGCACACAGAAGTACAGGCAGCTCTACGTGGTTGTCTGCTGGGCTCTCTCTGCTTACGACCATCCCTTCATTCTGGTAGCCTTTGCGCTTACTGTGTGCTCACCAGATTCTCCGCTTCATTTTTATCCCATCTCACTCATAATTACCATCAGAATGTATTATAGCAGCCCTTCACATTTTGGCCCATTTGACCACTTCCACACCCTCCACAGGACAAGAATGTCCCCTCCCCAGAACCTACAACACGTTGAGTATCTTTCTCTTAAGCACCCATCATTTTGTCTTGTAACTATTTCTTTTTCTTGCTCAATTATAAACTGCCCCCTCCGTCCACTTAGGGTATTGGTTCTTTAAGTCTCCGTATCCAGAGTGTCAGCATGACCAGTGACTCTTAGATCTCATCCCCTACTAATTCAGTACTGAATTAGAAACCGGGGGAGCTGGAGGCAGCAGCGGTCTGCATATGTAGATGCCCTCATGTGTGTCTCCTGGGAATTCATGCTTGGGAACCAATGTATAGGGCAGTTGAATTTTGTTTGTAGCTTTGTTCAGTGTTCATAATAGTTATTTACTCACTATTGAATTATGAACCAAAGAACTAAATAAGGATAAAATTAATGCACTCTCTTGACAAAATCTTATGAAAAGATTTAGGCATACACACAGAGAAGAGTTATTTGTTTGAAATTGTCACACATGTGTTAATGCATTCAGAGTACTTTATCCTCACACTCTGTTTCTCTCTTTCATCCTTATTATCCCCTCATTGCCTGCTCTCCCCAACTCCAGATTCCTGACTTTTGTTTCATGATCCATTTAATTTAACCATGGCCATCTGTGTGACCATTGGCTTGGGACTATCCAATGGGGCCTGTTGGGGTCAGCAGTAGGTATACAACTGAAGGCAGGTACTCCCTTTCTCCCTTAATCTCTTAGTAGCAAATAGTTCAGTGATGAGGCTTGGCCTTGGTGATCCCCTCCTCCATTGGTACCCGACTGTTGAGACTTAGTATAGGAGCCTGTAGATACTGTGAGTTCATAATTACAATGGCTGTGCCTTATCTGTAGGCTCTTTTATCACAACCCTTCTTCCTTTCCTCCAGCTTTTATCTTCTTTCTGCCCACTCTCCTGCAGCATCCCAGAGCCTTAGAAGGGATGTTATAAATGGCTTGTCTAGGGCTCAGCTCTCAGTTGTCACTTGTTCTCAGCACCTTGTGACACTAGGAGTGTCTGTATTTACTGCCGTTCACTAGAGAGAAGTTTAGAGTAACATTTGTTGGGTTCTGTCTGTTGTGTGGAGTGGGTCCTTGGAGTGGGTCCCAGAATGGAGCAGGACAAAGCTGAAACTAGAAACTTGGTTTCTTACCTGACACTGGCTGTCATGTGGGCTGCATGCCTGGACAGAGTTTTGGGTCGGTGGCAAGGCGATTATTCTTTACATTGATTTATTGTTATAGTTACTGACCAAATCCTGGACATTGCATTAGAAAATTGTGACTTCAACATAGTATGTTTAGGTACTGGATTCATTTAGATGTTGGATATTTAAAAATAATAGCACCCAAAAGTAGAACCAGCATATAATCTCGTAAGTCTATTTTGGGGTGTACTGCCAAAAGAAATAAAATCAGCAAATCACAGAGATAGCTGTCCGTACTGTGTTTATTTCAATACTGTTTACCAAGCCAATAAAATGGAAATAAGTGGAGTTTTTATGAGCTAATCAATGGGTAAATAAAACACATAGTAGAATATTATTAAATGGTTGAAAAAGATGATCTTTTGTCATTTGAGACAATGTGGACTATGCTAACCAAAATGGATCAGGCATAGAAAGACAAGTCATGCACATTGCCAAGTCATATGTGGAACCAAAGAAAAGTCAGTCTCCTGGAAGTTGAGCCTAGAATGGTGGTGACCAGAGCAGGTAGAAGGCAGAGCTGAGGAAGGCTTACCGGTGGGCAGTAGGTTATGACTGGATAATAAGAGTTCTCATGTGGTATTGCATAGTAGGGAAACCATATTTATCAATGACCTGCTGTATGTTTCAAAAAGCTGAAAGGGGGTTTCATGTTTTCCTAATCGAGAAAGAGTCAGCTTTAGAGGAAAGAAAGAAGTGTTGCTTCTGATTTGAAAATTCACAGTATCTATAAACCCATAAACATGTATGGTTAATTTTTTTGAGACTATAATATAATCACATTTCTTATCCCTTCTCTTTTCTCCCTTCAAACCTTTTAATTGGTGTGTGTGTGTGTGTGTGTGTGTGTGTGTGTGTGTGTTCCTAAGCATAAAAATACAACCTGCTTAGTCTGAATAATTCTGCTCACATGTATATTTTCAGGGCTGATCTTTGGATTGGATAGCCAATTGGAATGCTTACAGCAATTATGAATGAGTAAAAGGCAGGCTAACAGAGTGGGTCATGGGTAGAGGTGCTTAGGTACAGGCCTGACCTGAGTTCAGTCCCTGAATTCCACGATGAGTCCTGAGAATTATACTCCAGCCTCACACACGTACACATATGCTCAGTCAAAAGAAATAACATAAATAAGAATGTGGGTAACTACTTCAAAAGAATATAACTGCCTTAGAAGACACATATGTACATTGGAAATAAATAGTATAAATAAGTAAAAACATGGCCAGTTGACTCTGCTTCAGAAAAATGTAATTTCTAAGGCCACCTCGGAAGAAGCCTAGATACTTCTCCTTGAGGGTTGTTCTCAAGGCTTTAAATACAGCTTGTGCAGTTCATAGAGAGCCAGAACACTCCCCACTGGTCTCAGAATTTCCTACAAAATGCTAATAATAACAACAAAATTATTATTAATTTAAAAGAACCTCCTCCTGTATGTCATCAGTGGAGAATGCCTTTTGGAAATCACTGTGACTTAACACTCAGAAAAACCAAAGACTCGGGATGTTTACGTTTCTTTCATGTGTGGACAGGTTTCCTCCATGATTCTCCACCTCACAGAAGTGGCTAGGATCCGATTGGGCCAGAAGAAGCATTAGGATGAGGTCTGGCTGGAGCGCGCATGTCCGGAAGCTTAGGGCTCCTGCAGACTGGTTGGGAGACTTACAGCATGACCCAGTTTGTGGCCCTGGGAAGTCGTCCCTGGAGGGGGAGCTGCTCTGCCTCTTATGTTGAGTGGTTTGGAGTTGTAGTACTCATGATCGCAATGCCAGCTGCTGTCAAGAAGCTTCCGCTCTGCGCCCGGCTCTGGCAGAGGCCTTCACATGCGTTATCTCACCTAATCCTCCACATCTTACGTGCTGCCTGAAAGCCACTCCTAACCACACCAGAAAGTGGTTCCCAAAGAGTTTCAGGTTTGCGGGACTTTGGAAGATGAGAAAATGTTTCCATTATTTAGAATCAAACTCCCTCGGGCAATGAATATTTCAGCATGATATAAATAGGCTTACTTTTCTCCCATCCTCGAGCTGAAGTTAAGGATATTGACAAAGGTGTTAGCTTTCAGCAGTCCTTGGGAAGCCAGCCAGGGTAGCTGTAGCTGTGGTGCACAGCTGGGGGTGGCCAGTCGTCTTCCGGTGTGCGGCATCTGAGAACGCTTCCTCTCAAGTATAGCTTTTCTTCCTCTCCTTAGCTACCTTACTGTGATGGAGCAGAGGAGGGAGTTCTCTGGGACAGTTGACTTACTTCAGTCAGATGGCGTCTGAGCACTTTACCAGTGGAGACCATATGATCTTCTGAAATGCAGGAAGAGGCAGAGTGTAGATCCCACAAGACGTGCAGCTTGGGTCTGACCAAGGCACTGGTTGTTAGCTAGTGTGTTAACTGGATAAACATGGAGGTTTTATTTATATAGCTGTCTTTAGTTTTTGAAACAGGGTCTCCCTCAGTCTGTAATCCCGGCTAGGTGGAATTCCCTGTGTAGACTGTGTGATCCTTATGCCTCAGACTCCTGGGATTACAGGCCTGTGCTGCCACACCCAGCTAAATGTGAAGCTTTTTTTTTTTTTTTAATAACAATGCATCCTAATTTAGAAGTCTTAACAAGAGAATCTCTTAGAAAGTAGTATTAAATGTGTTCAGAAGTGTTCTCTGATTTCATGAAAGTATGTGATTGAAGGAGCTCACAGCTTAAAGGGGCTAGAGAAGAAAGATGGATATGTGTATGTACTTGCATGTGAGGAGAGGGGGCATCAGGCTTAACAGTAATAAGGAATTAGGTAGGTTTTTATATATTGTTCATCTATTTCTATTTTAGGTTTTCTCCCCACAATTATTAAGGCATAATTGGTGTCTTAGGTTTTCTGTTTCTGACCATGACCAAAGCAACTTGGGGAGGGAAGGGTTTGTTTGGCGGTTTATACTTGCCCATTACAATTCATCATCAAAGAAATTTAGGACAGGAAATCAAGCAGGGCAGGAACCTGAAGGCAGGAGCTGATGTAGAGGCCGTGGAGAATGCTGCTTACTGGCTTGCTCCTCTTGGCTTGCTCAGTCTGCTTTCTTAGAGAACCCAGATTAGCCCAGGGATGGCACCACCCACCATGGGCTGGGCCCTCACACATCAATCACTAGTTAAGAAAATGCACCGCAGACTTGCCTACAGCCAGATCTTATGGAGGTATTTTCTCAACTGAGACTTCCCCCTTTTCAGTGATTCTGGCGTGTGTCAATTGGACATAGAACTAGCCAACACGATTGGCAAAAGAAAGTAGTGTGCATTCAGCGGTTAACATTTGGTGTGTTGATTTGCTATGTGTGCGCAGAGTGAAATGACTAACATAATCAAGTTAATGACCGTTCATCACCTCACAGCTGCCATCTGAGTGTTCCTTTCAAAATCTGTTTCCCATGGGCAGTGTGGTATTGCTGCCTGTAGCCACTGTGCTGCAGTACAGGTCCTTGGCAACCTTTAGTCTTTAACTGCAGATTGTCAGCGGGGAAAGCTGCAAAGCTGAAGGGCATTGTCCAGACAGTAGAGGATGCTTTGCCCGTAGAGAATTTCCGAGCAGCAATCCTGTAAGTGCTGGTTGTTATCACTTTGCAGGAACAAAAATCTGAACAACGTCAGAGACAAAATACACCTCTTCTCAGGGTGGACACTTGCTACCCCACATGCAAATGCACTTTGGTTGGATTGTAGTGTCTTCCAGAAGCAGAGATGGTACAGACCTCTGTCCATCATGATGATCTCAGAGATCTAATAGTTCTCTCCCTCCCCTTTCCTCCTTTCTTTTGTGTGTGCCTTTAGGAAAGGAAACGGTTACTGTTCTCCCAGGAGCCTCTTTCTTCTCCAGCGATGAGTCATTCGCAATGATTAGAGGGTATGTAATAGCGCAGCCCCTCTCTGTAGTCACATGGTATGGAGTGGGCTGAGTCATCCCCTGAGCAAACCTCTGTGGCGCAGTCCCCTTTCCCACAGTCCCATTAAATGATCACGGTTTGTTCAGCTGCAGAAAGCTGTGAAATTATTCCCACTGAGGGTTGGGCATGGAAATACCCACCCCACTCCTTTGAAAAGACCCCCTACATGGAGTCTGCCTCTCTGTGCCAGCTTGACTGGAATAACATTATAAAGTATTCCCAACATTTCCTTCAAACTGTGGGATCACTTTCCAGCTACTTGTCTTCGAAACAAGTCACATTCTCCCTCACTGGAGGAAACGAACTTCACTGTGCACACCTGTGTTTAGTTTGTGTTTGGAGACAATATAAGCTATAATTTTTTTAAAAAGAACTCTTAATGGTACTTCTTTGCACCAGCTTGGCGCTGATCTATTTAGAAATCAATTGCAGGGAGTGGGAAAATAGATGCATTTTGGAGCATAAGATTATTTTAATTGCTGATGCTTTCAAGCAAAGGGGATATAAAGCATGTGAGGTTTGCTTTATACTTCTTTCTTTCTTTCCCAGGGGACATGTCAATCTCACAATGTTAGGAGCAATGCAGGTTTCTAAATATGGTGACCTGGCCAACTGGATGATACCTGTAAGTAGACATTTTTCATTCTTCTGAATTATATTGTCTTAGAATACTTTTGAAACACTAAGAAAAACCCTCAAATTGCTATGAAAGTACAATATAATTATTAGAAATGAATAAATATATTCTCTTGGTAGGATTGATTTCTTTTTTTTAAACTTTATTTTATGTGCATTGGTGTGAAGGTGTCATATCTCCTGGAACTGGAGTTACAGACAGCAGCAAACTGTCATGTGGGTGCTGGGAATTGAATCTGGGTCCTCTGGAAGAGCAACCAGTGTTCTTAACTGTTGAGCCATCTCTGCAGCCCCGATTTCTTTTTTTAAGATAAGATTTTACTCTTAGCCCAGGCCCTGAATCCATAGCATGGCTTTAGCCTCCTAAGTGCTGGGACTATGGATATGAGCCGCCAATCTTAGCCCAAATTTAATTTAGCAGTCCTAAGAAGTGCTCAGTGTTTACTATGTCTTTGGGACTAGTGACCAGAAATGTCACAGAAGGCTTTTTCCTTGGAGAAACAGAGTCAGAAGGTTGGTTATAATCTCATGAATATAAGAACTGACAAACACCTATTACAAGCAAGATTTATAACTAGAAAGAACAAGGAACAATTTTATTGATCATATGTTAATTCTATTTTTCTTATTAAAAAGTGATTAAAAAGCCTTTCTTGTTTGGTTGTGTGACTCCTTAATCACATTGTCTTCTGTTAGGGAACTCAAAACCTGTGGTAGTTAAATAGGTTTGTAAAAGGCAGCTGGTTGGTTTTCATTTAATGATGCAAATCAAGAGGAAATCTCAGGATTAGTTTTGGAAAAAGGCTTACAGGATTTCTTTCCTTTGTTTTTGGCTGTGATAAGGCTGTTACTGTGCAATTATGTTAAGGGGAGCAGCAGTGGACATATCCCCCTGGGTATAAGCGCACCATGGCTGCTGGCTCCGGGTGTGTGTGTGTGTGTGTGTGTGTGTGTGTGTGTGTGTGTGTAAGGATGTCTGTGTGTCTCTCTGTAGTACCAGCTAAAAGGAGTCCTGTTAGCAACTAACATTGTGTTCTGTGATAGTTTATTTTGATATCTCTTAATTGTATTTCAAAGAAAAATTTGAAGTGGTGGATTTACATAATTGATAGCTCTGATAGAAATTATGGTTGGTGTTTGGTTAGCCTTGTTGAGCTGCTGCTACCCGCAGCACTAAAGTTTAATAATGATTAAAGCTCTCGTTCTCCAATTTAATGCATATTGGAATCATCTCAAAGGTTAAGAAATATTGAGGCTTGGGCTGGAGAGATGGCTTCATGGTTAAGAGCACTTGCTGCTCTTCCAGAGGACCTGAGTTTGGTTCCCAGCACCTGTAGTTCCTGCTCCAGGGGATCTGACACCCTCTTCTGGCCTCCCCGGGTACATGCACACATGTGGCATACACGTACACAGACATGCACGTAAATAAAAATGAAAATAATCTTCAAAAATTTGAGGCCAATTTGGCCTCCAGCCAATCTTTTGAATTTAATTCGTCGGTGACCTAGCCCTAGAATGGGGTGGCTTAAAGCAACCTGAGTGATTCTAGTGTGTGACTACATTTGGAAATAAGCACATTAAATTATTATCACCATTCATCATGAAAATGTATGGGAGAATACTGTGGGTCCATCTATAATAAGAATTCTTGGCAGATTTTGGGTTATATCGTTTTTTGATTGTGAAAAGATCATTTATTCTAAGTCAGGTTTAGGAATAGGAATGTCAGCATTTGGGGGCCCTGAAGTAATCATGGAGGATGTCCTGTCTACCATCCAGTGAGTCACATTGACAAGCAATGGTATGTATTTGTGTAGGAAATCAGAATGTGTGTCTACCTTCACATTTTATAAAAAGGCAATGTCGGGTAGGAAAAGGCACTTAGAAAAGCAAGTGTTGGGTTTTATACTGACAATATCAGTAGTCGAGATAGGACCCTGAGCATACCACTTAAGATTTTTGCATTAAAGCATTTTCATTTTGATCCAGAAAAATGGAAGTTTTAGTCTAGAGTCTGGTTCTCCTGATTTAGTAGTTAGAGAAAAACAAAACAAACCCGTGGGGAGATAAATCCTAGTTGAAATCTGTTGTCACACTGGAGCAGTGTAACTTGATCAGTTTCCTGCCTTTTTCTGTAAAATAGGAATGACGTAATGGTAGCTGCTTTCTAGGCCTATCTAAAGGAAAAAGAAAAACCGGGTAAATTTCAGCTTGACTCATGGTACATGGCAACCAAATGGGCTCTTATTCCGACAGGCTAAGAAGATGATCTTAGCAGAGAAGTTGGGGTCCTGACAGGGAAGGAGGAGCAGTGAGCCTTCCTGTTCCTTTGCTTATCCACATGGCAACTGGAAAGGTTGGAAGTTAGTATGTGCTTCTGGGTGGAGCCTGTTCAGCAAGAGCCTGCCTTAGGAGGCTTGGACATCTGTAAACAAGAGTCGAGACATGTGTGATGTTTTCGTTATACTTTAGCATTCAGTGAGACTGGAGGGCTTTTGTTTTTGTTTCTTTTCTTTTACTGCAAGCTATACATTATAGATTCCCATCTTAAAGAACTTGCCAATGTGTGCCGTATTGTCTCCCTAAAATGGCTGTGAATGATTAAAACATCAGTGTGCGTTACTTTATACCTTTCTTCATATAGATTTGGAACTCATGAGTTCCAAAGGAGAGGGCCTGTTTTGATGTTGATGGGGAACTCTGGATCATCATGAAATGACATTTGGTGATCTGAGAAACTGAGCGTGGAAAGTGTTCCTTGGTGTGGTTCCACGTGTTTGGTAATGGAAGTGGCAGGAGCATCTGTGGTTGACATTTTTGTTGTTGTTGTTTTGGAAGCTGACAATCACTTCTTGACCTCTTTGCATGCGATGCACAGTGGGTATTGTTTTCTTCTGTAACTCATGGTAGTAAAGACCATAACATTTAGTTTTGAAATCAGTCAGAGCTTCAGATCTACCCCTTACAAATGATACAATCTAGAACACATGTTTTCATTAGGAGTGAGTAATCCGGAGTCTAGAAAGCACGGATGCCCTCCATGAATGAGGCTATTATTTCCATCTCCATTAATGCTGTGCCACACAGTATTAAAGAGAGATCTGACTACAACTGAACTGACTCAACAAGACATTGCCACGGGAACCAGTAGAACCTGCTTAACCTAGGTTTATATTCAAGGACCAAACTTTTAATGCTTTCAGATGCATTTCTTGCTTTTGTTGGTTTTAGAATAGATGTATTCTGCCCTTTCTGTGTAGTTTTAGTAAGCAATCTATTTCTGCTTGTCTCAAACATTTATGTTGATTTATACAGTTCAGATACATTTTTATTACAAAATCTGACAGTCAAGAAGCTGGAAAGTTGAGCTTTATTACATCATTTTTCATTGGCTTTATCTTTCCACTAAGTGTAATAATCTCTCATTGGCTATATAAGTCTTGAGCTCTCAGTACCAAGGCATCTGCATCGATCATTACTGTGTCAGAATATAATAAATGCTGAGGCCGTAAGACAAGAAAATGCTGTGGATGCTATTTGTCTTATCCTTTAATACCTTCTTGGTATGCAGCGTTGCTCGCGTGTACACAGATTTTTTAACAGTTCTGCTCTGAGTAGCTGAAAAGGGAAACCTTGACAACAATAGTTCACTCCTGCCTAGTCCCTGACCAGCATGATGCTGGTGAAGCCCCAGATGAGCTAAGAAAACACGGAAAGATGTGCAGCTGACGGAATCTACACTTGGGTCTGCTCTGGTGCCTTCCTAATGTTATTTTTGGAAAACAGCTGGCATAGATTATTGACTTACAAAGGGACACAGATGTGGATGATCATCTAAAAGAGCTGGTTGTTGAAAGCATAAAATAGCTACCCACAGAGCAGGGCTGCCTAACGTGAGTGGTACTGGAGACAGGCCCTTGTGGTGCACATGGAAACACAAACGAATTTCCAAGAGGAAAAATGGGCATTTTGATACAGTTTTCCCCTCCTGTTTTTCAGTCTTCGTGCATTTGAGAAGCATAGACCTAGAACATATATATGCACTCTCTGTGCCAATTAGAAACTTGATGTTTGCGAAATTTACAAGAGCACACACAACATAGTGCATGATTGTAGTGACACAGGCTGAATGGTGGGTTTCTTCCTTGATCATTCTCTACTTTCTGAGGCAGGATTTCTCACTGAAATTAGAGCTTGCCATTCCTACTGGTCTAGCTAGCCAGAATGCCTTGGGTATCCCGTCTCTGTCTCGCCAGGGCTGGGATTACAGACAGGCCACCATACTCTGAACTCTGATCCTGACATTTGTATGATCAGTACTTTATCCATCAAGTCATCATGCCAGACCTTTAAGTTCCTGATTATAGCTCTTTACTTGGATACCATGCTTGTTTATACAAACATAATTTTTCTGTGACTGGATAGTATAGGATGTTGAAAAATATGTTTCTTATTTATATTCAATGTGATTTGAGTTAAAGCCCTTCTAGAAGTACTTTGAAGAATTTGATCAAATGGGCTGGAGAGATGGCTCAGCGGTTAAGAGCATTGCCTGCCCTTCCAAAGGTCCTGAGTTCAATTCCCAGCAACCACATGGTGGCTCACAACCATCCATCTGAAATGAGGTCTGGTGCCTCTGCTGGCCTTCACACAGACAGAATACTGTATATATAATAAATAAATATTAAAAAAAAGAATTTGATCAAATACTTTGTGTCTCTTCTGGTATGAGAGGGCAAACTCCTTGCATAGAGGGAATTCTGTTCCTTTGCCTCCCTCCATCTCTCTCTCACGTTCACTCACTTCCCTCTTCTTTTTATGTAGAGAAACTGAATGATGGATGTGATGTTTGCAATAATATGTTTGGCTAATGATGCATTCCCATGACTGCAGCAGCCCCTTCTCATTAAACAGCCCACTTAAAAGGAAAAGAAACATTAGAAATGATAGATGAGACCTCCTTAGACACCCATTATTAGTAATATGACAGCTAATGGTGCTGCTGAGAAGACTTAGCAGGGAATGGAATCACAGGGCTGATGGCAGTGCGACCCTGCAGCTACAGGCTAATGATTGCTGAACACTAAATTTTATTAAATCACTGAATCTGACATTTCCACTTGGTGAAATTGTCACTTTTGACTTTATTCTTTTGGCTTAGAGACCATCTTGATCAACACTTTAAGTTTAGATAAAGTGATATTTATACATGGAAACACATAGCTATAAAATATCCATATTTTCTCTGAAATAATTCTTTCAGATTTTTGTTCATGTAGAGATTAGTTTATAGATCACAATTCTCTTATCTCACATGCTGGTAAGGAATTAAGAAATTCATTCTTTAATGTGCAGTTGCAGAACAACAGAAAGACCTGAATGTAGAGCCATGAAGTGGCTGAACCCATGTTTGAAAACTAGTTCTTATCTATTCAATTACTTGAGCTCATTCTGGTGCTGATGCACCAGAACTCAGTGTGTCCTCCCTGTACACAGAACCCTTCATCTTCTTTTAAGTATATTGGGAAGGATCTCTCTATTTCTGAAGTTACTTAACCTTTCTAGACCGCACTCTTTATTTCTAATGTGTGATGGAGAAAATAACATTTATTCAGTAGATTTCACTGGAACAGCGTAAAAACAAAAGAAAAAGTGCACAAAAAGTGAAGTCCATTTCACGTTGGGGAGCCCTGGGCATGGAGCCTGCCCTGAGTGTGATTGATATACCCAGTATTGCTCCATTGGCAAAAACTGGTTTTCCCTTTCCCAGCAGCTTATCAGCTGTAAATAGCTTCCAGGTTAGCAGTAGAACTTTGTGTTCATTTCCTCTACTCTGTGAGAACCCACAAAAGTCTATTTACTAATTTATTAAGAGATGCAATGAAAAGACAAACTCACGAATACAGAACCAAGCAGACGCTGCTGCTGATCCAGCTGCCTTCCTCCAGCAGTTCTACCCAAGGGTCAAGAGCACCAACCTCATGCTGCTTCTTCATCGCTTGCTCCAGCTCTGACCACACCAAGAGAGCAAGTGTGCGAAGCCTTCCTCAGTTTTATCTGGGCATGTCCTCAGGGAAAACCATACCCATAGGCCAAGTCACCCTATATGTCATTGGCCAATTGGATGGAGCCCCACAGCCTGCAGATATTGTGTGTGCTGTCATAGTCTCTCTGAGTTCATATGTGTATCAGTTCTCTTGTGCCTGGAAGATGTTTCCTTGATCTCATCTACTACATCTAGCACCTACAATTTCTCTACATCCTCTTCTGCATAGATGCCTGAGCCTTGAGGAGAGGAGTTTGGTAAAGACATTCTATTTAGGACTGAGTGCTCCAAAGTTTCTCACTCTATAGTGTCTATTGTGGGTCTCTGTGTTAATTACTCTCTAATGTAACCTTTTATGGTGATGGTTGATTCTGAGGTATATATTAGGAGCTCTGTTCCTTTAGCAGAATAATAGTAGTAGGTTTTCCCTAACTAGTCTCAGGCTCCTGGCCACTTTACAGGGCCATATGTGGATTCTATCACATGGTGTAGGCCTTACATCCAATCTAAAAGTGGCTGGTTACTTCCCTAACATCTGTGCCACAATTGCTCTGGTACATCCTTCAGGCAGGTTGATGTTGTAGATTGCAGGGCTTGTAGCTGGGTGATGTTGATGATTATATTTCTCTTCCAGTAGTTTTGATTTGCATTTCCATGATGGCTAAGCATGTTGAACATTTTAAAATATTTCTCAGCTATTTATGTTTCATTTTTTGAGACCTCTTGGTTTAGTTCTATACCCAAGTTTTAATCGGGTTATTCCTTTTTTTGATTTTTCTTTTAGTTTATATATTCTAGTTACTAACCATTTATCAGATATATAACTGAAAAGTTCATTTTCCATTCTGCAGGCTGATAGTTTGCTCAAAGAATGATAGTGTCCTTTGCTGTATAGAGGCCTTTTTAGCTTCATGAAGTTCCATTTATTAGTTGTTAGTCTTAATGCCTTCACCACTAGTGACTTGTTCAGAAAGTCCTTCCCCGTGCCAGATTTCAAACCTAGTCCCCATTTTCTCTTCTGTTAGGTTTAGTGTGGCTAGTCTTACGTTGAGGTTATTGATCCATTTGAAGCTGAGTTTTGTACAGTGTGATCAATTCGTCTATATGTACTTATCCAGTGTAACCAGCACCATATGTTGAAAATGCTATCTTTTCTCCAAAGTGTATTTTTGACTTCTTTGTCAAACATTAAGTGTCCATAGCTGTGTGGGAATATATCTAGTTCTTCAGTTTGATTCCATTGATCAGCATGTCTGTTTTTATGTTAATACCATGTTATTTTTATTACTATATCTATATAATACAACTTAAAATCTGGGATGGCGATACCTCCAGCAGTTACTTTAATTCAGGATTTTCTAAGTTGTTCTGTTTTGTTTTGTTTGTGTGTGTGTTTTTCCTTGTGAAGTTAATAATTGATTTTTTTAATTTTGTGCATTGAGTCTGTAGATTCTTTTTGGTAGGATAAATGTTTTCACAAAATTAATTCTACCATTCTCTACCTTCTGGTGTCTTAGTCAATTTCTTTCCTCTGTCTTAAAGTTTTTGTTATACAGGTTTTCTATTTGCTTTGTTAGAGTTATTCCAGAACATACATACATACATGCATACATGTGTATGTGTATATATATATATATATATATGTTTGTGTATATATAATGTATGAGGCTATTGAGCAAGGTACTGTTTCCTTGACTTCTTTGTCAATCCTTTTGTCATTTGTATGTAGGTATTTTTTGGTGTGTTAATTTTGTACCCCACTACTTTTCTGTAGAAGTTAGTGGGCATTTTTAGAGAGTTACATATGTAAAATCATATCATCTGCCAATAAGAACACCATGCCTTTTCTCTTTTCTATTTGTATCTCCTTGTTCTCCTTCAGTTGTCTTATTGGTCTAGCTAAGATTTCAAGTATGTAGAGAGAGTGGACATCCTTTTCTTGTTCCTAACTTTTAAAGTAAATACCTTTCATAGATTTTAAAAGTTTATGTCTAGTCCTCTTGTTTGAGAATTTAAAAACTGCATGGCAGATGAATTTTATCCTGTGTTTTAATCTTCTGATCATACCTTTTCACCATTGATTTGATAATATAATTTAAATTGATCAATGTTAAATTATTTTTACTCTTTCAATAGTCAGATTTTCAAGATAGATAAGGTACTTTGATGTTTGATAACCTTATATTTTAATACCTTGTGGAATATTTTTGTGAAAGCATATTTCAGAAATCATCCACTTCTTTTGGATTTTCAGTTTTCTAACAGTGCACAGTATTCTTGTGTAATTTAGTTTTCTCAAAAACAATTGTATTTGTTATTTATTCTCTTTTAGTTTTTCATTGTATGTCTGTCTTATAATCAAATTTGTAAAATTGTTTTTATACTTATCATTATACTCTAATTTTTTTAGACTGTGTAAATCTTCTGCCTTTTAAACTAGGAAATATCTGACTTGGTAATTTCATTCTTTCCTTTGGTTAATTTCATCCTCTCCTGTGGCACTTGCTCTAGATTTGAAAGCTGAATGTTTGCTTTATCTACCGTGTTTTTAATTATAAATTATAATTTCATTTAAGTTTCTCCTGCTTTCCTGAGTGTGACTAATTATATTCCATAAGCCTTGACGTACATTTCCCAGTTTTGTTACTTTCTGGATGATTTTTAATGGGCTTTGCTTTCTTTTAGAAGAGCTTTCTTCCTAATTTCAAATATTTGGGGACTTCTTCCTCTTATCCTCTTTTGGAATTTATTAGATGTCCTTGGCGGTCAAATTCATGATTGATTTTGCATGAAAATTAGATGAACTAATATGTGAGTTAGCCTGATGTTTTCTGTGCTCAGATCCCTCATTAGTTCTCATAGGCAGTGGCTTAGTCCAGGGCAGATAAAGATAGAAATTGCGACTTGAATTTTAGTTTTGACTCTGCTGCAAACCAACTGTGAGTTTATACTAGTGTGGCAGTACGCGGACCCCTAACTGGGCTGGAGAAAATGCATCATGGGATTTGGTCAGTATGGTAGCTGCTGAGCACTTGCAATTTGACTGTGTAACTGAAAATCTGAATTTTTAGTATTATAAAATCCAGATTGGTACAACCGCAATGACTATTGTACCTGATTAGACAAGCACATCTAATCTGTAAAATTAGATCTTAGAGTTGATAAATTCTAATAGACTTTAACTCTAACATCTTAACTTTATCAACCTGCTAGTTTATATATTTCTAAAGGGATTCTGATACAATAGAAAACCAGAATAGTTAGGAAAAACAGTCATTAAGATGTGGTAAAATGTCAGAATTTTGGTGTTCTGCTCAAAGTTCTAGCATATTGAGAATCAGAATTTATCCACATTCCATAGCTGAGCCCATGGAAATCCAAGGATCTGGCAATATGGAATCATTTCAGTATAGGCCAATCTCTGAAAGTCAACTCAGAGGTAGAAATCACACTATTCATGTTATAATTATTGTTTTACTTTTATAGCAAAGGTTAGAAAACTCTAACATCTATCACATACATATTCTTTCCATGTGAGCTTTTGGTTAAAACACAATCATAACTCAAATTACAGATTACTTGGAAACTCATGAAAATGACTTCACATTTAAACTTGTGGAAAACGATGAAAATTATGCAGCAGAGAAGATGAGGCGTTATCTGTAGAAAGGGTTCCTTGGTTGCTTCCAACACATTTTACTTCTGCTTTCAGATCATTGTTAAAGGGCTTCTAGCACGCAGTCACGCACATACAACAATGTGGATGAGTAGGCCCCAGGAGCAGTGCTGGGTCAGATCACAGCACTTTTTCAGGATTGGAGATAGCAGTTACTTTATCTGAACATAGACTGTGATGACATAAAAATTTAAACCCATCAAGATTTCCTTTTGACTTTACATTAAGTGTGTAAGGTGAGCAAAATGAACATTGAGTTTTCAAAGCATCTCTCATTTCTCCTCTCTTCGGACCCTTTCACAATCTGGCAAAATTGCCAGATTTTACACCTTTCTCTATTTTCCTCCCTAAGACAGTGTGCCAGTGTGGCAGGGATTTTCTGCATACAGTTTTTAAAAATATTTTTGTATCCAATAAAGTCAGTATTGTTCAGATATCACTTGAAACTCAAACAAGTCTTTAACAAACCTTCAACTATCGAGAACTATTAATGAATAAGATCATGTATATTTAGGTTATCCAAATTAAACTAAATGTGCACCAATTTCCAGAGTCAGTTTTGGGTGAAATACCTGATTCCTATTTTTGTTACATGTATAGAGCATAAACTTTGGTTCCCTATAACAGTTTTTGACATGTTTTAGCTCTTTGTTGTCTGTTTGGCTTATTGCAATGTAGAACATTTCTGAATAATCAGAAACTGAAAACATAGTCCATAAATAAAACAGAAATAGCTCTCTTGAAAAAACAACATTTGTACATTTGTCTTTTCTTTTTTAAAACTTTATTGAAAGTGGACTCTGGTGCTCACAGATTTTGTCAGCTAGCACGTTACCACTCTGAATATAACTGCTGCTCATGAGTATTGTTTTGGAGGAAATTTAATTTTCATAAGTCACAACTTCCAGGGTGGTAGAAGAAGCGTGGTTTGTTTATAGGGGTGCTGGAAAGTTTTATAGTTTGAGTCCTGAAGAATCTAACTTTATTTTTAGAAATTGTTCAAACTGAAGCTATGTAGGACATTTCCAGGCTTACAGTCTGCCGCTTAATTAAATTAATTAACACCATCCAACAGATTAGAAACAATAAGAAAGGAAAATAATGCAGTAAGTTTAACCTAATGGGTATTTTAGGATAGGAAACATCTTCTGTGGGGATTCAATTACTTCTCTCTGGACATGGAAAAAGCTTTCATCCCATTCTTTTTTCTCTGACTTGTTTTATAACTTTAGGTAATTGAGTTAACTTTTCCATGTTTTTGTTTTTAATAAAGGAGTATAAGTAACCTGTTTTTATTTATTTATTTTTATGATTATAATATAATTATAACATTTCCTCCTTCCCTAATAAGGAATTACCTTTATAAGATGAAGTTTATTAAATGATGTACAGTATGATTGAAAGAAATCATAACAAAGGAGAGAAGCAGTTCATTGTACAACAAAGCTCCAGTTGCATTCATAATATTTTAATGCTGATCATACTGTGGTTCATCTTAGGAGGTCTTGATTGCTGTGCTTAGTATAACAGAGGCTTTCTTAGAAATTTAAGATCCCTAGCATTAGGATAGGCTGATCAAAAGGACAATGTTTTGGATGGCAAAATTTATTATTACAAAAATGAAAAACAAACAAATAAACCTAGAGCCCATATTTGCAGTTCTAACAATTATCTGTTTATTTTTAAATAGTGGTAGCCGCTCTTTTGTTAAATGTTGGGTTCTGCAATGGAATAAAGTCTTAATTATTGCCAGAGAACAGATTTTATCTTAATAGAAAGTATCATAAATTTACTTATTCTTAGAGTTAGATTTTCTAAAGCCATCAGAAGAGTCATCAATGAGGGAAATTTGAGCACCAAATCTTTTTTTTTTTTTATTATTTTCAGTTTGATAGAAAAACAGCCTCCTAGAGGGGAAAAGTTGACCATCAAATCTCTGTTTTATTTTCAGTTTAATAGAAAAACAGCCACAAAAGGAGCAAATAATGAATGGAATTATATTTTTTAAGAAATTAAAAATTATTAGAATAATTCTACATGTACAGAAAAGCATCGGCTATAGAATAGAGTTTACCCCATGTTACAGTCCTGTACTGGCACGGCTTGTGCTGTATTTGTCAGCACTGAAAAGCACATATTGACACATTTCTGTTACATAAATAGTTATGTGTGGACTCCATGTTTTTCCCCTCCAGTAATGCCCTCTTTCTGTTCAAGATCCAGTTCAGGGTAGTATATTATATTTTTCTTATACAATTTTAATAGACTAGTTTGGAGATGTAAATGCTCCAGAATGGTCATTGATTATTCTCTAGTGTTCTGTAGTACATGACAGTTTCTGTCATTCCTCATTTTTCATGACTTTGCCTGTTTTGAAAAGTATTGACCAGGTGCCCATAGAATGTCCCCTAGTAAGGCTTCGTCTGATCATTTTCTCTTAGGGAATCAGGTAGGGAAAGTTTGATTAATGACTGCTAAATTACTATTAGATTGGAGTGAGAATTTCTTATGCTACTCATCGAACCATAACTCTGTATAGCACTATTACACTATATACACAGAAAGACTTTTAAAAGTTTTTGTACTAAAAGATAAATGTTTGAGAAGATAGATATATTTAAACACTATATGATATGTACATGTATTTAAATATCATGTTCCTTCATTGATATGTTTAACTTTATTGTGCTTAGTCTTTTTTTGGTGGCAGGGTCTTGCTACATGGTCCTCACTTGTCTGTAACTCGGTGTGAACACAAGGTTGACCTCAAACTTGCATTCTTCCTCTGCCTGTGATTATAATGCTGAGACTATAGTCGTGTGCCCATATTACATTGATGTTCTTAACCAGTTACAAACAAGTTTCGCTTGTAAAAGAGACAATACTGGATAGGAAGAAAATGTCCTTCTCAGATTTAGAAGTGAATGGCATCACATGGCACACTCTGTCCATTGTCACTTGGTTTTCCAGGTTTGTTCACAAATAAACACTGGCTCTCCTCTTTCCTTTTCCTTGGAATACAGCTTTATTCTCTGAAAGTAGTTCAGTGCATAATTGCTTGGAATTTCATGATGGGAGCATCATTTGTTGATGAGAAGTCCTTTCTATCCATGTCTGAGGTCAGGCTGGTTAAGTGACTCAGGGTCCAGAGCTGTGATAAGATGGACCCCAGTTCAATAGAACTGTCATTATATTCCCTCGAGGGAAGACTAGGGCTGGACATCCGGTACAGTTACCAGTGACAGGATTTAATCAATGATGCCTACATAGTGAGACTTTTCCAAAAGCCCTAGATGATGGAGTCTGAGACGTATGGATATTGAAAACAGTCCTGAGGGTGGTATACCCTACACTCCATGCGTTGATGCCTTGTTCTAGGTATCTCTTTCATTTGGTTGGTCTTTGGGTGTATCCTTTGTAACAAACAGCCGGCAGTCAGATGCCTCCCAGGATTCAGGGACCAGTTTTAGTCAACTGCTAAACCCAAGAGGAGGTTGTAGGAGCTGCTGACCTGATAGGTGGGTGATCAGAAATGTTTAGAGTTAATATTTACAATTGTCTTTGGAGGTATGAGAAGGTCACTCTTGTGGGATCAAGTCCTTTCTCTGTGGATCTACACTAACACCAGATATTTAGAGTCAGGATTGTATTGAACTGGCGAGCACACCGCAGGCATCAGACTTAGAGGTGGAGGGTTTTTGCTGTGAAGAAAAGTTTGACACGTCTGTTGTCGGAAGTATCGAGGATAAACAGGAAGTGCTGTATGCTTTCTTAAACAGTTGTTCTAGAGAGAACATGTTTCTTATTTCCTATCATCATTCGATTCATCCGATACAATACAGTGCTACTTATTCTCTTGCTCTAAGTCTAGCCATCCTCCCTGGGAGATCTTTCGGTATGGCTCACACTTAGATCTCTTTGGGACACTTCCATTTTTATCATTTTTAATTGAGTGCTTCCTCAAGTTCTAGAATTACAGAAGATGCTCATCTCACTGCAAAGTAATTCTTTCTTCAAGTGGTCTGCTGTCTCTTCTTGAAAAGCTGGTCTTTAGAAACCAAGATGTGGGTACTAGCTGTGCTTGCTGCCGTGGGTTGTCACTGTTCCCAGCCTCTCAGTTCACAGACCTGTACGGATCCCCACTGGCTCACATAAAGTGTTTTGAAAAATAAAAACAACCTTTCATTTTCAACCTAATTACTCAGGGGGGAAACAAAGAAAAACAAAATACTTCTTCCCAAATGTCCGTGTCTCTAATTTCAAGGCAATCCTCTGAACCAGTCTTGGTATTTGGAAAGATCCTTATTACCACCTCATTGTGTGTAGTTTGAGGAGCCAGCTTTAGTTTATAGCAACATTTTTGGTTCCAAAGTCTAGAGATGAGACTTGGTTTCCAAAAGTGGCCATGGCCTGTGATGTCAGGACCCCTGGCCCTTCCTGTATCAACTCAGATCTTCCATATTCCTAGTTTTCCAGAAGGGCCACGTATGTGGTCTTTCTGCGAAACTCCGGGAGCTCAGGCTTCACACAGGGAGTCTGTCTGCAGTGGTACTTAGGTGGCCTGTGGTTCCCCAAGTCCCAGTCACCAGAATTAGACCACCTCTCAGGCAAGATGCACTCTTCACAGAGGAAGAGTTGCACCTGGAATAAAAAACAAGGCTTTCCAACTAAACTGGAGAGAGACCAGTTGGCCATGAATGTTCATAACCAACCACACCCAGCTGGTTCCTCACAGTCTTCAGACTGGGCATCAGCTGAGGTGTCAACAGAGTACTGATAATTAATGTAGACGCAAATGATGTTGTAGTCTTTCATCCAAACCTTTACTTGCTTAATAGAAAACCCACATTTAGTGACGAGAGCATGCTCTTTCATAGTTTCTCTTAGTGGGCTTTAAAAAAACTTTTAAACTATCTTCCATCCTATTTTTTCTTATCCTTTATGCTGTGGATAAAAACCCTGTTGCTAGCTTCCCCTTATTCTTCAGTAATGTTCTTTCAGTCATCATGCCTCTAGCTGTAAAAGTTCCATCCAGCTGTCAGAAATGGCAGTGTAATTACAATAATTCTGTAATGTGCTCTTCAGAGCTTTGCAGATGGTGGGAGGTGATGGCGAGGCAAGTGTGCCTCTGCCATGGCTCAGGTTCTCACGTCCTGAATCAGAAAAGAAAATTTCTGAGACTGGCTATTTCAGATTGCAAAAGACAGCCATAACTTAATATTCCATGTCAATGAGTTGTTCAAGAGACCGATGTGTTCTTGTACGTGCATACCCATAAAAATGTTTGTTTTTGTTTTAGCTGTTGTTTCCTAAGGATTATCCAGGGACTTTCTAGAAGAGACATCAGCCCTTGAAATAGCTGTGTGATGGTGAATGGGGCCTTTTTACCCTCAAACTATTAGAATGTGTAGTTGAATCCAGCACACAGAATCTGTGTGTTTGTACATCATTGTTGGTCATGTGTAGATGATTTCATATGATTCTAGCACATTCCCCTTTGGTGATCTAATGAAAAGAAAAATTAATCCTTGGAATTTTAAATATGGTGCTGGTACCTATTTTTGTTTCTATTTAATGAATGACTCTGGAACTTATTTATATTATCACAGTAGTTAGTCATTCTAAATAGAAACACCTCATATATCTATTCTGAAACCCTTGCTCAAGTTCCTCCTACCGATGCCTTTGAAAGTAGCCAAGCCAAGGAGGTAAACATAGGGCAGCTCAAGCAATGTTTATTTTCATCTTGCCGTGTATGATTAGACTGGGCTAGCTGTGAGTGTTCTGCCCTTCCTGTGCCCATCCTCCTCTGTCCTTCCCCTAGCTCCTCCTACCGTATCTTTAGTACTTTGGGCTTTTTATTAGCTGGTTTTGTTTCTTTGAGATAGGGTCTCTTACTGTATAGTCTATACTGGTTAAGAACTCACTATATATTTGAGGCTGGCCTTGAACTACAGTGATCCTCCTGCCCTAGCCTCCAAAGTGTTGGGATTACAGCCATAAACTATCATGCCTGACTTTGGATTTTGTCTTTCCTCCTTGCTGTTATTTTCTCTGTAGGTAAAACACCAAATTTTAATTGGTTGTTTGGCTTTCCTTCTCAAATTCTGTATTTTACAAACAGAGCTTACTTTAAAATATAAACTCAATTTTACTTAAACATCGACTCTGAAACCCTATTATTAACCAGTCACTGTGTTGGGCTAGAACTGAACAGGAAGACGAGAGACTTAAGTTCTAGCTAACAAGGCAAGGCTTTCCCTCTGTGGCTGATGATCTCCTCTCTGTCAGGGGTGTTAGAGTACCAGCGCTGGTGAATTCAGACATGGCATTAGCTGAATGGGGGCTTGGAGGCTCCCCCATTTAGGTTACTGTATCGTAATAGTATGGCCACTGACCAGATAATTCCCCTCTTGTAAGAAAGACTTAATTTGTAAATGTCTATATGGCCTTGTCAGTACCCACCAGGGATTGCCAGCTCCATATTAAAAATAATGTGATAAATTCTAAGATGGCAGTATTCGTGAATTCTGTGAGAATACTCATGGGTGGTTCATCCTTCATCTCTTTTTTGCTAATAAGGTAGAATTATATAAGATGTACTGGGGTTCGCTTGACTAAGGATTGGCTCTGAAGGCACACTGGACAGCCATATGTAATGTCTGATCACTGTCCTGTTCCTGCCATGGTGATAGGAATGTGGAAATCAGGAAACGAGGGGGGCAAGGGTCAGGATTTCATTGGCTTGCATTCCAGGCTGGGTGGGTCATACTTTACCTGGATATACTGAGCGACCACTTAGAGGGTTAAAGCAGAGAAAGTGTAATCAGCTCCTTACTTAGAGCAATTCCCATTTCCATTGGCTAGAGAGGTCTGGGAGGCACAAGGCTGCACACAGCGGGCAGGGAGAAGTTGTGAGAACATTGTTCAGTCAGGAAGTGTTGGGAAAGCTGGAGTTCTTAGTGACTGAGGGACTGGTGTGGTTGGGGATATAAAGGAGAGGTAGGAGTTGGAACGTTTCTGATTTGGATCGCGGGGTAGATGGCCTAGGAAGTTAACAGGTAAACAAGATTTGCCTTGACGGAAACACTTAATTTCATTAGGCCCCCACTGAGCTGGGGTGTATATTAACACACTATAAAAATAAATTGTGTTCTCTTAATCTTAAAATGAGTGTCTGTGACTGGCAGCCACTGGCTTATGGACCGTGATTGAAGGACTGAGATCCAGGTTTGGCCATTTCCAACTTATACTTTATAGAAGGGCTGGGAAGGTGGATTGCTCTTGGGAAGTCTTGTCATCCAGTCCTGAAATGTTGTACATTGCCAGAACTTACTTATATGACTTCAGTGAAAGCTGGAATATCTATCCCATCAGCCAGGGAATTAGGGGGAGGGGAAACTGGGGAATCAGCCATCAGGCTGCCCCAGAGACCTGTGCAGCCTTTAAGACATTGATGTCTGAAGCTCAGAGGGGAGACCTGAATGGGAAATGCCAGCAGAGGCGAAGACAAGTTATGTTAGCGAGAGCAGATGGAATCACTCTTGGAGAAAAGGTAGAGGCAAAAACTATAGGCCAAGGACAGAACTCCTTTTAAAATTTTAATTTCATTTTACATTCCAATCACAGTTCTTTCTCCCACCCCTCTTCCCTCCCTCCCTCACCTCCCTGGCCCCAGCCTAACCCCCATTCACTCCTGCCAAAGGTTAAGGGCTCCCATGGGGAGTCAACAAAACCTGGCCCATTAAGCTGGGGGAGGACCAAGCCTCCCCCCACCCCTGCATTAAGACTGAGCATGGCATCCATATCGAATGGGCTCCAACAAGCTAGCTTATATCCCAGGAATAGATCCTGTTCCCACTGTAAGGGGTCCCTCAGATAGACACACCAAGCTACACAACTGTCTCCCAAGTACAGAACTCTTAATCTGACCATCATACTAAGATGGTTGGGGCAAAGGATGCTAAGGAACCTAAGAGCCCCTGAAGGGGCCTGAAAGAACCAGGTCAGGCTTGCTGCGTGGGAACTTAGAGTGGGTTGTTTGAAGTGGTTGGTGGGACACACTGTAAAATGCTTTGGGGACGTAAACCCCAAAGCTGCCTCCCAAAGCAGACAACTGCCAGAGAGCTCACTGAGTCTGGTTGTCACCGCAGAGGCACGGGCTGGGAAGGAGCCAAGTGTAAACTCTGAGGGTTAAATCCAGAGGAGCCCCAGGGTGGGTTGTAGCTGACAAGACAGGTCCATGCAAGAACGAGAATCAAAGTGCTTATTAAAAGGAAATGCCAAGTTTATTACATTTTGCTTTTGCAAAGGCCACTTTGTGATGGATAACTGATATTTATGATGCATAAGCAATTTTACCTACCTAGCAATAGAGAATTTAATTATATTTCCAGCCCCAAACTAGTTCATTTACGTGATCAATTCACTGTCCTGGGAAAGAGAATTAAATCTGTGAGAGGAAAGTTGCTGTCTTTCTAGGCTTTGAAAACTAGGTATAATGCAAGAAGGAAAGCATTCTGCTGGAACTTTGTTGTAGACTAAGGCAAACTGGAAATCCTCCTTGTCCCTGAAGAAAACCAGTTCTAACCTGTTTTCTTTGGGTTTCAGCAAATGTTATTATTTAGCCATCTTAGTTTGCCTCCTGCTCTTTAACTGGGAGCATGCTAAGGAGAACTTTGCTTCCCTTGAGCATTGTTTAATAATGGGGAAGGCAGAAATAAAGAGGCTTATATTTGGATTGAGGTGGGTACTTCGTGTTCTGGTGTTTAATACTGAGCAGCAAGTGCCAGTTTTATTAATAAATCGCCCCACAGCTATCCTTCCCTTGCTCTTCCAGTGAGTTCACATTTCCTACTGTGGCACATGCCACCACTTAAAAGTGCTATAAATTGTTTCTGGATATGATTAAATGACTTCTCACTTCAGACCAGAATACTGAAAAGTAACAGATCTAGAGCTGATCCGTTGCTATTTATGGCCTAATGAAAAAGATGGTGTCATGAATAATTTTCAACAAGTTTTGTGTTTTATTTAAAGCATTTTTTTTTTGCAGTACTCTCCAAAATATTCAAACTCCTTGTAAGGTCATCACAAATTGCATGACCATGTTCAGAGCTTGATTTACTATTTCTTTTTACATATAACTGAACATTTGTAGTTTGATGCATTACTATTTTTAATCTTAATACCTTAGTAGTTTTACTTTTTTTAAAAAAAATCTAGCTTTAATAAATAGAAACAAAGCAGATGAAATAGATTTAAAATACTGACTCATAATTAAAGTCTATATTCTAGATTTTTATTGAACGCTCTAATGGTCTTTTATTTCGGATTTCTGCCGTGGTGCTTGTGTAACAGGCCCTGGGTGAGGAGTTATGGATCCTTATCGTAGCATTATCATTTTAGAAGTGCTGTGTGGCTGTGGTGATGGAGATGCCACATTTCTAGCTCATTTTATTGCATTCTTTTCATGTTCGATATCAGGGTCAGCCTTTAAATGAGAAATGATGAGATGGCTATAAGCTGAACATCCAGCAGTCATCTCCCCACTATGCTATATGGGGTACATTCCAGATCTAAAGTTGGACCATTCAAGAAATATGTGTTTGCTGATGAGAGTTTTAAAGAGGCTAGACTTGGTGTCACGCTGCCTGGTGCTCAACTTGTGCCCCAAACCTCTTCTGCATTACAGGCCTATTTTTCTGCAAGTGACAACTTTCTCTCACAATTTATTTAAAGGTGCATTTTTAGTTCCTTAATTCCCCCTTTTTCCCCCCTCAGCTTTTTGTTTGGCATGTTGAATAGGATATTGAGTTGCGGAGGAAGATGAGTGTGGAAGCTGAATTCCTTTTCAGCTGCTCTCTTAACAAATCCACTCTATACACTCGCTCACTCTCTCCCTCAGTCATTCACAGAAAGAATATTATGCCTTCTTAAATGTCAAGTGATGTGCTGGGCGTTAGGGTAGAGCAGTGAGTTATGGAGCCCAGCGTAGTGTCTGCAAGAGTCATCTTCCTCTTGCCTCTCAAGAGCTTCGCTGGTCCTCTTCCATTTGCCCCATTATGTAACTGACTCTAGTTCTACCTTGAGTTCTTTGCTGTCCATTCAACATACTTGGTCACCACATCATTGAATTAGTTACACTAGTTCCAGTTTCAGTGATCTGGCGCCCAAAACATCCACTCTCCATTGATGATGAACAGTGGAATGTGGTTCTAAGTAAGTGTGCTTTGTTATACACAGCCATGCAAGGACCCAGGATGAAGAGAGCCCATCTGTATTCACCTTGCCTTCCCATGTCCATACTGTAGAAGGTAAAGGAACATGAAGAATGCATACAAGAATTATTGTGGGCCAGCACCTAGAAGTTGCAAATATTGCCTCTCCTTTTTCCCATTGTCTGGAATTCAGGCTCATTGTTAGTCTTCACTGCGGTCGAGCTGGGAAACGCAAGTGGTTGGGTCTCAAATGAATGCGGATAACCTGAGTTAAAGGGTGATGATGAGTATGCCTTAGACAACTGCTTTTCTTTCTTTTTTTTTTTTTTTTCATGCCCGTCTAGATAGAATCACTTGTCTTTCTTCAGTAATTGGTTCTGTTTCAGAAATCTTTTTGGAGTTCAGATGGTAGGAAACATCTGTTTGTCTTTCTCCAATGTGTCGAGCATACTAAAGGAGAAGAAGACCAGATACCTGAAAGTTTTGCTGTTGCTACTGGAAACACTTCGATCTGAGAGCCCTGCTCTACTGTTTCTCAGGGTTACTTTCCTCAGCTGGTGAATAAGTTCACTGAAATGCCCTCTTCCATCCCTTCTGCAGGCACACTTACCAGGTGCATCCTCAGTGTTCTGCTACGCCTTGAACATGCCTATGCTACTTTAATTCCCTCATCCAGTTATTTATGGGTTAGGGAGAAAGGAGCCAGTAGGGAAGGAAGGACAAAGCTGAAAAATCCCTGTAATAATAGAATTACATACTGAAAGGACACAGCAAAAGGTCACTTAGCTGCGTCTTGGGGATAAGGGAGAAGTGCAGAATGCCGCTTTCAGAGAACGAAAGCTTGCTTGGCCTAAAGCTTTTTAAAAAATGACTTATGGTTACTCTCCTTTAACTAGACAATGAACATTTAAAAGAAAAGGACCCCGTTTTTGAAGAGTTCTAGTGTAGTATTAGGCTTACGCTAGGTACTCAGCAAGTTGAATTGCCTGACTGAAGACCTACATGAATATCTTTGTAAATTTTATTTGCCATACATTTCCATACATTGTATTATGCAGGGTTTACCACAGCTCTATGGCAAAGATGTACAGTCTTATTTTAGTCTTATAAATACTGAACTCGAATTCCGAGAGGTTTGATATTTTGTCTATGTCACACAGAGGTTGACAGAGTGGATGCAGGTGTCCTGTTCCAGTCTTGGACATTTTTCACTTTTGGAAGCAGGCGCTAAAGTGTTAAGAATGGTGCTGTGAAATTTCTAGCCTGTGCTTTCGGGGGCTGGAGAGCATCAAATCGCTTAACTGAGCGATGAAGGACTTCATATATAGCGAGCGAGTAGAGTGAGGGTTCTTTTTAATAGAAGCAAACAGGTGGCTTTTCTACAGTTGTTTAAAATGCTGTGTTTCGTACCCATGAGGTTCTCTGTAAGCATTTAACTAATTGAAGCGATTTCAAACATGTGCATCAGGTTTAGTTGAATTGGGCAAGCTTCCTGTTAGAGGCTGTCATAAGTTTTTAAATCGTTGTAATCATTGTGTCTCAAAATTTGCCTGTGGTGTATTCTAACCCAGGATTTTTTTTTAATTCAATATATATTTATAGCATATTAACTTGATTTCAGTTTTCTGTTTCTGTAACTTTCTCATCTTTATTGAGCTGTGAAGATACTGGTGTTTTCTATAGACATGCGATGACCTGATGGCCAGTCTGTAAGGGTCACAGCATTGACTGGAGAAGTTAAAATTGCATATCTACATGTGGATATTTTGCATTGTTTCCAACTTCCCTGTCTGAACCCAACTGATCCTGCATCCTCCACACGCCTCTGCCCTCTAATGTTGCCAGCTGCTAGCCATCTCCTTGGTGGCAGGCTCTAAGCCACAAAGTAGCCAGCTTCTTCCTCCTTCTCTACGTGCCGTTCGTTCATCTAACTCATGCCAGCATCATGCTGTGTTTGCCTCTGAGATGTCTCTGGGGTTGTGGATTTGAGGTCGTATTTTAAATCCAGGTGCCCTTCGTAATCGCCTCAGAGCTCTGAGATGATTGGAGAGTTACTTACTGACAAGTGAACAAGAGGACTGGCCTTAAAAATAAATAAATAAGGCGTTTCAATGTTAGAAGTCCTGTCTTCACTGAGCTGAGGGAGGATTTATTTCATCATCTTTGGAAACACCTGTGTTTTCCAAAACTCTGTATCCAGGAGACCAAGCAGGCAAGCAGTGGGAATCTCTGCATGTGCATGGCACCTAGAAGGCGTTGGGCAAATGAATAATGAATGAGGATGAAATGGTGGGTAGGTAGGGGATAGATCAGTGATGGCAAGACGGTTCTGAATGCAGCTTGTGGTTTCTGGTTTTGCTTGACTGGAATGTGCTTTTCCTTTCGTTCGCGCTTTCTTTTCCAGGCGCAAGAGCTCCTTCAGAGCTCTAGAGGTAGACAGAACCACCTTCATTATTAGTCACTGCTAGAGAGTGCCTTTAGTGCTTCAGCCTGCTAATATGAATCTGTGGGGAACCCAATGTGCCTTCGAGAATGTCTGTGATGGAAAAATCAGTTAACAGCAACTACCTGTTTAAAAGAAGGAAGTGGAGGTCATAGGTGTCAGGTTTCAATCGAATATTTTTGCAAGAATTCTACAAAGGTTCTTATCTTGGTTTCTTATTCACTGATTGTTTTACTACCAGTAAATTGTCAACAAAATTGTATTAGTAACACTTAGTTGTTAAGTGAGGTTATAGTATTCATCCTGGGGGCTGGCAAGATGGCTTAGCAGCAGGTTCCGTGCCTTCAGCCCAAGCCTGATGGGCTGGGTTTGATCCTGAGAATCTCTGAAAATGTGGAAGGGAGAGAATCAGCTCAACAGAGTTATTCTGAACTTCATCCTTTGACCACAGGCTAACAGAATAACAAAAGTTCAAAGCTTCAGGAGTAGTCATGGCCAGTAAGTTTTTCCTGCGGTGGCTTGTTCTGGCAAGTTAACGGCGTATTTCCCCTGTGATGGAAAGAAATGGTTGCCCGGCTACTCATTTTCTGTTTCTGTTTTACAGGGGAAAATGGTGAAAGGAATGGGAGGAGCCATGGATTTAGTGTCCAGTTCCAAAACCAAAGTGGTGGTCACCATGGAGCATTCTGCAAAGGTAACTCGCTGTTTCCTCACAGCTCCAAAGACTCACAGGCTGTTGAGCCGCAGTGTGCTGTGCCATTTAGCTGGGGTGTTTAGTTTTCTCTGGCTTACTGAAGGTGATAGCACTTATGTTTTAGTGGGAAAGAACAAAGAAAGGTAGCAGTTCATTACTTGGCCAGATGCTTGTTCAACTTTGAGGGAATCCAAGTATCAGGGAATTCTTTAAACATTTTTCTTGCATGCGCATGCAAAGTAAAAGCTTTAACAGTGTCTGAAGTCAGTGAAAAGATGTCGAGGCAGGGGTATGGTTCCTGATCTAAGGCGGTTATAGTTATTGCTCACGGTGTTCTCATGAAGAGCCCAATAGAATGTCGGTCTTATCAGCAGTTCTTTTCCAGTGGACAGTGTAGGCTCTCACCAAGGCAGTGGTGTCTTTGGCAGAACATATGAGAGAATGATGACCATGGTGATAGCAAGCATCCTTACTCTGAAAAGCACATTTTTTGACAAGTTATCAAATAGTTATGGAGTGCCTCCTAGATGCTGGGTGATCATAGCTTGGATTTGGCAATGCTCCCCACGTAAGCCAAAACCACCGATCTAAGGGTCTTCCTTCCCTTTCTTCCTATAATAAAAGCAGCTAACATTTATTGAACTTTGACTGTATGCCAGTCATTTCGGTGTGTTTGTGTGTGCATGCCCATGAAGCTGATAATAGGTCCCTTATTTTTTATTACATTTTTTTTATTCCTTGTGTATTGTGTGTCCATGCATGCACACCTGCATCCACTTGCCATGACATGTAGATGGAGGTGAGAAGCCAACTTGCAGGGCTTGGTTTAGGTTCTGGTGATTAAGTTCAGGCTGTGAGCCTTGAAAGCAACCATCTTTACCCATTGGCCCATCTCTGGGGCCTCTAATAGCTTTTCTCTCCCTCCCTCTCTTCCTCTCTCCCTTGTTTGAGTTTTGGTTCTGGAACCACAGCTTTAGAGTAGTTAAGTCACTAGCTTGAGGTCCTCCACTGCAGGGCCCAGTCTTCTAAAAAATGGAGCTCTTTTTATTATTTGCTTACCTCCTAACCTCTTTCCTGCCCCAAACCCATTGATCTGAGGATTTGTGAAGTCAGTCTCGGGTGGTCACTTGGTTTGGCCTTAGATTTTGCTTTATTAATCCTGCGGGGCTCGTTAATCTGAGTGGAATGGTGGTATGCACGCCGGGCCTCATTTAGTTACTCACCACCTGGTAAGAGCATGGAGCTGGATTTGCCCTTCACTTGCCGGGGAAGTTCTTTTGGTGACATGTGCTGCTGTGAATGCTGTCCGCGTGAAAACTGCCCTACGTGTAAATTTGCACAGGTTGTTTGGGTAAACAGTGAGCGGTGGGGCATGAAGGTGGGATAATAGAAATGGAATCAACACGGGTGACTTCCGTGAGATGCCTTGCACAGCATCCAAAATGCTCATTCCAGAGACGGAAGAACATGAAGTGTCAAATCAAATCTAAGTCCTCTCTGGAACATAACGCCTATTGGAGGAAACTCCATCCAGCTCCCCCTTGGTTCTTACTTTAATGGTCATGCCTAGGCAATGGAGTCTGCCTCATTGCACATTATTTTTATGTTATGCATTCATTTTCAAAACATTAAGCCTGTGTTTAGCAAATTTGCTCTCTCTCTTTCTCTCTCTCTCTCTCTTTCCCTCACCAAAGTCGTTTCTTCTCTTCAGCTGGAATTTCTGATAGAGGAAAATAAATAGTACTTCAAACTTGTAGCTGGCTGAATCCCCATTAAAGCTTCCTACAGAAGCCAGATCATGTGTTTTCCCTTCCTCCTCTCTTCTTTTCTCAGTGAGAAATGGGGTTGTTTCACACTTGAATTGGAGTGTATTCCACAGATACTTTCATTTGAACAAAACAACAGAAAATCTACTTGTGATTTTTTTTTCTTCAAAAGATTGGCAGGAAGGGTTCCTTTGTTAGACAGTTTTATTCTGTAGTCCAGGCTTGCCTGGAACTTACCCTGTAGCCAAAGCTGTTTGCACACTCATGGAGATCCCCTCAGAGTACTGGGACTACAGGCATGAGCCACCGTACACAGGTGTGATTAAAATAATCATAAGGGACTCTCCGCACATAACACAGATAACCTTCAAATACTAACTAATAGAGAGAGCATCTGTCCTCTTGTGTCACCTGTGGTCCTGGGTGTATGATTCTATTGGGGCTGCTACTCTGGACTCACTGTGAATGGCACAGTGTGCACCTCACCACTTTCTCCCTGAATCCTTTACTTGGGTAAAGGCTGGAAAGGGGCAGGTGGGGTTTTCCATCCCCAAAAGCCCCCGCAACTAGCCACCTGTCCTTTCAGGCAGCCAAGTGAACTAACCCCTGCAGGTTTATGGATTCAGGGTGCAGAGCTCGCAAAGGGATTCCAACACGAGAGAAAAGCATGATCTTGTGTTCTCTGTTCTCATGCGGTGCTTTTGTTTCCACCAGGATCTGAACCACACCCGGTTTTCAGGTGTGGCTTTTCTTTTCACTCACTCACCTATAGGGTTATGGTGCATCGGCTGACATTGAAAGCCCATTTTTATTGTTTTAATAAGAATAAAGGAAACGTTGCAAAACTGGCTGCCTGCTGCTGCTGCTCCTGAGTGACCCCTTGTCCTCTGGCAACCTCTGGAGCCAACAGCAGGTGCGAGCACCGGACCAGGATGTGGTTTTGGTTGAGGCTGAGATGCAGTGGTGCCTCGCTGTATAGATGGTGCTTTCGTGCTGTCCTTCCGTCTTTCTTCATTTTTGAAAGGGGAATATTTTTTAAAAATTAGTTCATGGAGAATTCCTTACATGCACACCTTTCTTCTTTTCATCGTTTAACCTAGTTCATCTTCTGCCTTTTAAAACTGGGAAGAGAAGTGGGGAGAGTTTGGGTCCTTAGCTGGGGGTGTGCCTAGCCTTGCACAGACTTAGTCTCACCTTCTCAGAGACCCTCTGAATAAGTCCAGAATGGAGGCAAGCCACTGCAGGAAGGTAGCAGGGCTGGGAGTTTGATTCCATCCGTGCCAGCCCATGTCCGTCTTTCTCTCACAGGCCGCCTGCCCACAGACCTGCCTCTGCCCCTGTCTTACCCAGATTCACCCTTTCAGGTTTCAGAGAGACTCCTTTGCATCCCTTTTCTCTGGCCGTAGCTCCCTTTGCTTTGGTGGGAAAGCCATCAATAAAGAGTTTGAAAGAAAACAACCTGAGAAGGCGATTTCTCCATTTTTATTTCCTCAGGTTTTGTGTTACAGCCTTTCCCCACCGGATACTTATTAGCCTGGGGGCAGATTTTGTAATCTCTCCTGTGTGCCACTATGCTGGGTTTAGTGCTACTTGAACATTTGTGATTTCTGGAATGCTTAAGTTATAATTTTAAAGATACATCCGGTTACGGTATGCTGCCCTTGTCTTCATTCTGTCTATTTGCTAAAGGCCTTAAAAGTTGGGCTGAGTTACATGGCTTGGATCCACAGATGTCTGGTGCCCTCCCCCTTTGTGAGTTCCGTACAGGGCGTGGAGCTCCACCTCTGGTCCTCTGGGTCTTACATCTTCTCTGCCGTTCTTGGGTCCTTTTTAAAATGTTGCTTGTTGTGCCAACCATTGTATTTCACTCAGTGGTTGCCGAAAGCCATCGTCTCCAACTGGAATTCTCTGGTGAGCTCTAGAATTGTTTTTCTAATTCCTGTTAGAGGACTCTTCCTGGATGTCCCAGAGCCCCCTCAGCCACAATATACTCACAAATGAAATTATCTCCCTTTTCCCTTAAATAGTCTCATCCTCTTTCAAGCCCAGCTAGGGAAATGATAATCTCTCTACCCCCATGGTCCTCACCACTACGTGAACCATTGCCATGGTGCTCACCCCTACCTAAACCATCACCATGGTCCTCACCCCTATCTGAACTATAACCATGGTCCTCACCCCTACCTGAACCATCATCATGGTCCTCACCCCTAGCTAAACCATC